>RXPK01001412.1:0-104148 GCA_004143645.1 Protaetia brevitarsis
ATCAATTACTGGATCTCAGAATACAAACATCATGAATCATAATAAAAAACTGTTTATTAATACTGTCAATTAAGAATATTTGGTGATTTTACTAGTGTATTTGTAGCACACTTTTCTATGTGTTAGAAAACGTAAAATACATTTGTTTCACAAATTTTCGTAAAGATGGCGCTACTTCTTATTTCATTATTTCTGTAGGACATATTCGGTTTAACTTGTTCGGCAGATTCCCTAAAGCACATTTACCTTGTCTAGTGTAAGCACCAGGAAAGTGTACTATAGGAATTAAATATCATTAATAATAATTACCTTTGATATTTTGATGAGAGTGTAAATATTAATACTGCACTAGAAAAAAAAGATGTGTTAAGTCAACGCAAAATTGGCTTGTATATAAACAACAATAAATTGAGTTAATACAACACATAAAGTGTAAAGTGTAATCTTTAAAAGTTTAGTTCAACAGAACGTGGTGTGGAAAGGCCTGTTTTGGTTCTCACTTCGGACGGTTCTATTACCGTTCAGAGCAGTAGACCAGCACAGATCATGTACACCTTGTCGTGTAGTGAGAAAAAACTTTTTACTACGCACGTGAGCGTTTGCTTTGAACTGTAATAGAACCGTTCAAAGTTGGAACCAAAACAGACCTGAACTAACACTTTATGTGTTGTTTTATCCCAATTTATTGTTATTTATATACAACCTAAGTTTGCGTTGATTTGTCACATCTTTTTATTAGGTAGTGACAGTTAGTCATGTTTCTTGGTTTTTATCGGTAAAGATGAGAGTTAGATGTTATATGTTTTGATGTTTCTGGAGATATAGGTGACATTTGTATTTTAGTGCCTTTTTAATAGTTTTAAGTGATTTCTGCAGTTGTGGGGTTGTCATGATGGATTGTATATGCAACTTATGGATTGTCTATTATTCAGCAGTAGTGAGGAAGAAGATGAAGAAAGAATTGAAACTTATTAAATAAAAACTAAAATGGTCTTCTATAATTATATGCTTAAACCTGTTTTAGCCAGAAAATGCCGTCCGAAAATAAGAGGCTACGTGGATAATGTAATTAGTAGTTAATTATTCGGAGTCTGTATTTTGTGAAAATTTTAAAGTGAATTGAACTATGTTTGAATATATAACTTCCTTAATTCAACACCAAATAATATCTTCCTATGGAGCCAGAGGAAAGATGACAATTGATAGCCGGGTGCAAGTACACCGTACAAAGAAAATGGAAACCTCGAGCCAAATCAGCGAAGCTACCGCCATCATCATGCTTCTGCATGCAGCAGCATTGAAAGAGCGTTCAAGTTTTTACAGAAGCCGCTTCGTATTTTAAAATTTTTGGATGTAAGATGCATTGAATGGGCTTGCAAATCTATAATGAGGTGTTGCATTCTCCATATTTGCATCATTCAGGAAGATTATGAACATTGTTATACATCATAACGATGAGAATGATTTAGAAATGGATGATTATTATTATGGCAATTGGCAGGAAGGGCAAATGAGAATTGAAGGGCAAAATAACCGGAATCTTATCTATCAACAATTTTAATAAATATTTTAATAATTATTTATTCTATATAAAAAAAAATATATCAGAAAGGCAGTTTTTTTCTTTAAAGACATGAGTAAATAAAATATCAAAAATGAGAAAAAAAAATAAATTCTGAAATATTTAAATTAAGTTAATTCCGGTTTGTTGTAATAATGGGTTTATCGTGAGATTTAGAAAAAAAATGTGATGTAGCTCCTGTACTAAGTAAGAAACATTTTAATCTACTCAATATATTGAAGCAATTCCCCATGTCGGCAGTAATAATAATCAAAACAGTGACCACCTGTGACGATAACCTATATACAATGCAACCACACCGTTTCAAAAATTACTACGAATTTCAGTTACCACAATTTACCGTTACCAACCGTATGGTTGATTTTTTAGACATACTATAATTTCGGTTTTTGTACCCGTTTTAAGTACGGTGAAAACTTATGAAAAGTATGTTATACACTATTTCGGGTTAAGACATTAATGATATGTATGTATAAAGTCCACTTTAGCAAAAAGTTCCTTATTAAACTATAGGTATAAGGAAACATAACCTCTCTTTGTTTCCATTGATCGTTTATACTAAAATATAACCTTCAAACTTCACATACCTACACTAGCAATTTCTACAAATACTTCTTTAGAAAAGAGTCAGTAACAAATTATTAATAATTTCAAAATAAATAAAGCATGAAAAAAAAAATATAATTTCATATTGCAAGTGTTCCGAAAACCGCCAGAAGATGGCGAAGATGAAGACTTCTCACTCTAATTGATATGTCAATGTAGTAACTTAAGTAACTAACTAACTAACTAACAGGAACGAGATTATAGTAGTAATTAATAGGATGAAAGAAGTAAGGATATAAAGTAGAGCTGTGAAAATGTTATTGCATAATAATTTGTTTTTTTTTTTCTTTTAACATTCGCGTACCACACATTTGCATTTGAATTGTTTACTGTTTCAAGCATTATAATCGATTCATATCTCGTTATTGCATTCAAATTACTTCTGTGACATATGATATTAAATCCCATGAGCGGACAGATAACCCAGTGACCACATACCGTGAAGATAATACGTGTTTCTAATTTTAAACAGTTTAAATTTGTGCGCTATTTGAAGGTTGCAATATCTAAAATGTCAAAGTACACGCTTTTGTTTCATATAAAGAAAAAACAAGACGTTTTTATACTTGGATATTAACATTTACAGTTTCATCAAATCCATAGAAAATTATTTCTTCTGTAAATGAAATCTCTCTATATAGCATCTCTTAAAATATCTACATCACTGAATGAAAGTCGGCCAAACTATAGAGAATCTCTACAATAAGAATAAATGCCATGTTTTGTATTATAAATTCAAATCGATTTCATAACCGTCATATATTAATGAATGATATTAAGGACGCTCTCGTATGAATCCGCTTTGCATTGCGCACAAACATGGGGATTATAAAAGGAGTGCAATAATTCGATTTAAAGATATACCCTACTTACAGTTATCTGGAACAGTTGTTTCTTGTCCGCAAATTAAAGCATTTCAGCACCAACAGGATTATTATAGTTCTCTGTTCACTCTGTAATTATCGTGATGGATGTTTTTTTTTCCGGAATTTTCTCCTATATGCAAATCTATATATAAATGAGATAATCCGGGGTGAAGACGCGCAGGCACTTTTTCAATTTAACCGGCGAAACGGGTAACAGAGCTGTCAAAGCGAATTTAGCGTATTTAATAAGTAATTTTGTTCCGCGACGTATCCTAATTTGTTTTAATAATACGTATAAAAAACACATCAGATAACTTTCTCTAGCAGAAAAGAAAAGACAGTAAAATAATATATAATAAACACTCTTTTACTGTAATAAATAGAAGAACACTGGAGTTACGACTAATGAAACGAAATCAAAAAGTGGACGCGTAGGTGTCTTCTACTTCGTCAAGGCGCTAAAGACACTTTCAACGGCCCCCAATCACCTGATCGCACCGTTTCCAGCGAACGAATGGCGAAGAACGAAAACGTTTCGAAGACAAGAATACTGTTACTTTTCCTACAGAGCGGTACTAACGCAACTGTGCCGAATCGGTATTCTTTTTCTGAGCCGCTTTAGAGCTATTGCGACCGGCATTTTCTTAGACAACTTTCTAAGATACTAGCAGCTTGAAGGATTTTCCCTCTCTCTTGTTCTTTGCGTGAATGTCGTTCGAATTGTCGAGGTATATGCACTATACGATCTGGCATATTCATTTTTTAAGGTGGTGGTGACACTAGCGACACCAATTTACGGTCCATTTATATAACAGTGCGTTTAAAAAGTGTGCACCGCACGTAGGTACTCTATAGATAAATTGGCCAGAAAGTATTGTATTTGCGGATCGATTAATTCTTCTCGGGAATTCATGTGTAATTGGGTTTTTTTTTTCTTGAAGAGAAGGTAAACCACAAATAGGTGTGAATAAATTAAACACTGAAGGTCATACGACATAAATAAATAATAAAACGTTTTTTTTTCGCATAAGAAGATTGTTTAATTTGTTTAATTCCTTGTCAATAATATTTAGTATTTTATTGCTTATTGCCTAGTTCTTTTTTTTTGTCTCACACGGAGCCTCCGGAAACTTTACAGCCTCTTGACTTTTTGTACCTCGGCTTCCATTACTTTTACTCATTAAATTATATCAGCCATTCAGATATTCTAGTACTCTGCACTATTCTGCACAAGTCTCTGGCTGGTTGATCCAAGTAGTTCTCTAAGTTCATTTTTGCCGAAGTCTTTTTGCATCCAGAACCCTGCATACACACAGAATGTTTTTGTCATCTCATTACACATTCTGCAGTTGGTATCTCCAATGTTGATCCCAATCTCAATTTTCTGTAGATCTCCTTTCAGTGTATAGGATGTCCCACCAAAGACTGAGTCTTTGATTACAGCTCTATTTTTAATTTTACAAAATAAATCTTTTATACAAAAGTTTTATAGAATTCAATGCTGCATAACATAAAAATATTGTTGACTATACAAAGTATTCCAAAAGTGTGAAAACGCATACTTACTACGCTATTTTAAATGGAATACTCTATACAGGGAATTCCTCTATAAATCGTGACAGTGACAGATATGAAAAAAAGGTTTTTATAAATTGTTGTGAGGTTATAATTTTTCTATAACTCAAAATTATCGGGATTTGTACAGGCTTCTCATTAATTTCCAAGATATCTTTGATTTTTTAAAAATTATGTCGCTTGCACTGTTTCAGAAAAGCGATTGTAATTTAATTACCACTTAGGCTAAGTGAATCAAATTTTAAAATATCTTTGTACGGACCTACTTATACCTACAGGTGTGTTTATAATTGTATTTTAATATACTCAGTGTGCGTTACTAAGCCCAAACTCTGTCAACTTCTAATGGGTATATCTTACTTTTTTTAAAATAGAACACCCTGTATATGTTTACTTCATTGAATACCTATTAACAAATGTTTTGATTTTTATTATGCATACTGTATGTCTATCTCTTCTACTTTTCGAGTTATTATAGTTTTAGTCAATTTTTCATTATTGCGATCATATTTGTAATCTTAGTAGGCGATGATTGTAAAAATGAAAGCCAAAAAATAAATTTAATATAATGTTTTCTATCTGTCGCTGTTTACGAATTATAGAGGAATATCCTGCTGGTAAAACATTCTGTATATTATTCCATTTTTAAATTTTACTTAGAAGAATAAATCACTTTATATAAGCTATTATATGTCCATCTGTAATAAGAACCTTGTTATTTACGCTTTTGTAAAAGAATGGCTCTGCTGCAAGCTTTCGATAAAGGCGGCGTAATTTGTATTTGCATTTGAATCTTTTTTTATTGTCCCACAGTAAACGCCTTACCATGAATTTGCTTGGTTGTATCACTTCAGTATTCTTCGCGTTTTTCTTTAACTTAATTCCTTACCTGTTCTGGTGCTGTGTCGACACTTCTAGAACAGGTTCTGGCAGCAATTTACTGATCAGCTGACCAACTAACTTTATTTCGGTCTGTCAGCTTATTCAATTCTCGAATATATTCCCAAACCAGTGTTGATTATATCTTAGTGTTCACTAGTACTCTTATTATGCTCGCAATGCAATATTGCGCATGCCTCTGCTTGAGTGTTTCTCAGCTGACTGTAGACTTCAGCTCCAGTTCTGGTTTCGGTTCTTGATCCGTCTGGAAGCCAGATCAATCCTTCTAACCTGTCTTGGATTTGGAATAATTCCAACTTATCCCATTCTTGACATCCACCACGAAATTTCTGGTAAAAGGTTATTTCGAAATTATGTGATCTGATTTCACTCCCAAAAGGTTGTCTTCCACATGATAGACAATAATATTATAATCTACCTTACTATCTACCATTTGGTAGTTCATGTAATCTGAGATACCCCATTCTTTCCTTTGTCATTATCACCAAATAAACAGGAGGGAGGTCTAAAAAGCATTCCATTGCTACTCTCCTCATTGCTTGCTCCCGTTATTCCTAAACACGCAAGCGTCTGTATAAGTTGAGTTATAGCACTATGTTGTTGCATCCTGGTCCACCACATCAGAGATGCAAAAATGATCATGGATCATACCACCGTGATCTGTTAACAGAGCCTTTTAACTGTTTAATTAAAGATTTTTTGCGTCTTTGAAGTACAACTTAAAATAAAAGCTTCCGTTGGAGATCCATTTTTATTAGTGAGATAAACAGAATTATTAGTTTTATATGTTTTTTTTTAGCAATTTTTTCGTGTAAATTACAAATAGATGCGACCGGTATGTGACATTTATAAAGAACTTAAACTAAAAGAATGGATATGGTTTTTATTTGTGCTATTTTCAAAATTTACAATAAATAGTTATGCACAAACTCATGTGATCACAAAAGTGTGTTGCAACATATTGGTGAAATTTCTATTATTATTTAATTGTTATATAGATATTATATTATTGTAATAACGGTATTTAACACACTTTAAATCTATTAATACTTACTATATTATACCAAGTCCCTAAATGCATCGTATCAATTATCACCTTTAATACCCTCTTTTTATAGAATAGACTAATTTGCTACAATATGGAATGAGTACCATTTGTCAAATTATCCATCCTCAAAAATTTCGCTAAATATTTCATAAATTACTTAAGATGAGTGCTTTTATAATTGCATCAAAAGCACCAAAGTAGTTCGATACCTGCACGCCTTATAGTTAGACTTTTCTTTTACAACGCTTGCTGTATTGTTGGTTGCATACCTCGCAAATGTTTGTACGGTTGTCAGTTGGGATCAGTGTTTCCAATTGTAATAAATCTCTCTGAAATTTCTATGACCCTATTACTTTTTGTGAAAATCTATTATTTCTTTGAGTTTGTCTGAAGGTATAGTATACTAATGTTATAGGCACATATTATTAATAATTCTTTAATTTTTTTTAATGTAGTTAAAGGTTTTTTTTTAGTTACACATGTGTAAAATTTACAGAGAAAATGCACATAGGCCAATCTATTACCTTTTAAACAAAATTCTATCACACGTAATAAAGTAATTTTTTTGTAACTAGCATCACGCTAGCGTTTCTAGGCTTATAAAAGCACTAAATTCGGATATATATTTATCGTATTTTAGATTAGCCACTGTATTATTAAATCATATATTGATAATTCTACAGTTCATAATCTATTTAGTTTTCAATTTTTATTAAAACAGTTGAGCTCTTCAAATTGCACTAAATAACGACTTATTTCAGCTTTTATAAAAGCTTGAAAAAAGCAACCTAAGAGACCTCTTTATCAATGATTCTTTTGTTTTGAAACCTTTCTAGCAAACCTACTTAACTGGTTGCATAAACTAAAGCATTCTTTTTGTCTGCATTTCATGTATGTTAGAATAAATGCCAGCCTCAAAAAGAAAGAAAAAGGTGTAAATAAATACAATTTATTGAATACAAAATTACAAAATCCAGTATAAAAATATATTCGACTTATATAAACTTACGTTGCGCAATTGCACAAAAATGAGATGGGATGGGATTTTCTTCCAACCGTATTTTTTAAATTAATTACATAATGATGCAATTAGAAACAGATTTGTTTTCCAATAATAAGTATATCTTGTATTTGCTATTATATTAGTTTAAATTAAGCTTATTGTTAACAATATAAATTATTACTTATTTGTAAAGCTATAAATCAAGATATTTTACAATATGAAAACTGCCTCACTACCCCTAAAATTACCCTGGCATAACGCATTTGCTATAAGCATAATACTACTATTTACAATTTTTTTACCTAGGTAGCTAACGTAACCTATTACTATTAATTGCTTTACCAACGAGAAAATCATTAAAAATATTTCTTGTCTTCGTGGTTCATATAGTAATTATAGTACACTTCAGTGAAAAAAAAAACTTCTCTGTAACTAAAACATTCTACTTTCATACAAGCAGCTGTAATGTTTCCCGTTATTTCTCCGCTAATTGCGTTATTATATATTATATACAAATACAGAAACATATCATTAACTTAAAAGAAAAGCTATTGCCTCTGCCGTTGATGATCAATAGGCACCTTGTATAAGTCTTCGTTGATGTTGTATAAGTTAGGGGTACTTGCGCAGTCTACGTTAAACCACCAATCGCAAACACGTGCAAACTGATTGAAGATTGTTCCATTCGGACATAGGAAGCTGAATTTTTGTCCATTCGGTAAACACCAATGCCATACCTAGACATAATTTCAAAATGGTGAATATTGACATGTTAAATGTATCATTACAATACGTTTGCTACTCAAAATGAGAACACTATTCTGCTATTTTTTCCCAAAGCACGCCATGCTTAGACAACTGATAGCTTCTATGACGCGCTTTGGAAAAAACAGCAAAATAATCTTCCGTTTGACTATATCTGTGTAGTTACTCTATAGATCAAAGGATGTAGCTTTTATCTACCTGACATTGTGCTTCTGGATCACTGTAATATCCCGGCGGTCTTTGATCGCACCTGAAAGATAATCCTTGTGGAACTTCATTGTATATCGGGTAATCTTGTCCTGGTTCGTAACCGTCCAGTTGCTAAAAATTAATTTTATTTGTCACTCTCTACAATATCTTATCACTTCTAGAAAATTTGATAATGCGGGGATTTATTAAAGTGGTTGGTAATGTCTATAAATCATGTATGTCGATGTAACAATAAATTGTCATAATCTAATAATTAATGAATAATAGTATAGATACACTCAAAGAATAAACAACGCTGGGTGTAGTGCAATATCTTCTCTCTCACTTAAAGTGGATGGATTGTTCTTTCTTTGGCTTTATAAAGCTATAAATACACTTGTATGAGTACCTTTGATGCACCGAAATGAGCACAAAAATAACAGTGTCAATAAATAAAGCGAAAGTCATCTTGCGATAATTTCCGCTCTTAAGAGCTTATAACTAAATTAACAACTTTCATAGGTCCATATGGCGAGCGGTTAAATATACATATAATTACATTAGTTCTTTATTGTATTGATGAAGTTCATAATAAAATTTTACGAATATCAGTTGGAAAAATTACTTTTTCACAAGCAAGTGCCCGTTAAACGAGATAGAAAGTAAAGTCGTTCCAAACAGAAAATAAAACTTTAGTGCTAAAGGTTTTTGATTTTTATATTATTACGTTTATATTTTAAGAGTTAGATATTTTAAATGATTTTTTAATTCAATTCTTTCAAGATCTACAAACACAATTTAAAAAGAATGACTTGACTACTAGGATATTTACGTACTTTTACAGATTTGTTTTTACGAACTAAAATAACAGAAAACATATAAGGGATATTAAAATTTTAATCTTTGATAAAATCAAAAATGACTTTTCTGACTTACATACATACATATGTCAAGATAAATATGAGAATAATGAGAGTCAGATTTCGTTTCTCGTGCTCGTGGAAAGTGTTAAAGTTTCTTGCTACCCTTTTCTCATTTTCATTATTTCATTCTTCCTCCTCATTGCTTAAATGGTTTGTCCATTCTTTATTATTCTATTATTATTATTATTATTCTTGGCTTATGCTTGCTTTAGCAGAGTTTCAGATCATGTTCGCTTTCGTCTCCTGTTTGATTTTTATGAAGGCTATGACAGTATGTGATTACAATGACTAATTTTATAAAAGATATGCTAATACCCTGGGACCTCCCAGAAAAGAATCAGAGATAAGACAAATGTAGTGAAAGCAATCATAATATTTCATCATCTCTATTTGATAAATGTTCTAAACTCAATCAATTTACTTAAACAATAAGAATTGATTAAGCAACAAAGTGAGCATTAGTAGAAAATTTAGAAATAGGCTGGTTAAATTGTAATTAATTTAATACAATTATAATGTTAAAATTACCTTTTCAAAAATATAACCTCCTGCATTTTCCCTTGGTCCTGCTCTAAACATTATTCTAGCAAAGTTCTCTACCGTAGTAGCAAATATATTGTTAAATATATTGTATGAGTGCGAAAATCGCCATAAAAAGGGCAGATCTCCTATTTCACTACAGTAACAACACAAATGACATAGGTACGAACTGTAATCATTAAAACGACGACTTTTATCACACCATGGTGGGTTGATTTCTACAAATCAACCTCAGTTTTAAAAGCAATTGGCGTCTGTATTTAACTGTATTTATGCTCAAAATATTGTTAAAGTTAGTTAATTTTTCACATCTGTAATTCACGAAAACCTGTGTGGGCAAAAATGCCTTAGTCCTGTATACTGCACGAGCCATATCAATTACAAACAGATATACATCGTTATATGTATGAAGCACATGCTTCTGTTTGTATTTAAGGTGGTTTCTAGTGTATATACTTAATGAATTAATAAAAAAAAGAAAGAAAAGCCAAATTGTTTTGCAACCGCAGATGACAATTTGGTTATCTAAGGACCGTCAAACGGGATAACGTGAATCAAAAATATAAGTTTTTCGTGAATAGCTTTATAACCTTCGCGAAATTAATAAAAAAAAAACTAAAGGTTTATTCATCATTTACTCAACGTAATCTGCACTTGTTTCTGCTACAGAATAAATATGTTGCAAATTTTTTTTGCCAAAGCGTGATTCGTGTTTCCTTTACCCCCTTTACCCCATATATTCAGTAAGTGGGATCAGTTGTATAAATATTATGTCCTTTTCACTTTTGGATTTCTGAGTAAAGTGAACCATATTAAAAGCTTTCTAAGGTTTGATTTAGTCAAGAAAAGTTAATTTGATCGAAAAAAGTCGAAAGAAAAGGAAGTAACGTATTAAAATAAATTTTATTCTTTATTTACTTCTATATCTTTTTGAAGAAATTTTCAGTTGAATATTCCTTCAAAAAGATAAAATACTCATAAAAGCAGTGCTGAGGAAAAAAAAGTCGAAAAAAAAGAAAAGAAAAAACCATAAAGAAATTAAAACTTTAAACAATCTTAATGTCTATCTAATTATGTTAATATCCAAAAATCCTCTTCATTAATTGCAAATATATCTAGTCCCCTTTAGTGCGACTTGATTTGTACCTCTTTGTAAAAATCTGCATTAATTTCAGATACTTGGGGATAAACGAAATATCCTTTAGGAGTGGAATTAAAGTCATAAAATAAACAAAAATTGGAAATATTGCCTAATATAAAATCATAACTTATCGTCAAAATAGCCTTATAACGAAGTTTCAACATCATCACACTGGTTTGACCGATTTTTAATTAATTTTCATTGTGATTCACTTTACCCCATGCTTTGTCTGTTTTTTTTTTTAAATAGGGGTTAAGTTTTATATTATTCCTAAAGAATAAGAGAAACAATATCTAGCAGCTGATAGACCGAAAATCTTCCTTAGTGCTGCGAGCATTCAAACGTTTAACCGATTTTTGAAATAACAGTCAAAGCATTTAAACTAGTCCATCCTTGGGGCACCTGGCGCACCCCATTGTATTTAGCCTTACCTCTGCATGCGGGGCTCTGTGGAGGAGGACCTTTTCTTCCTTAGCTACTCGTGGGATCAACCATCGAGGAAGGATGTTTATTAGCCGAACGACACCGCTAATAAACAGGCATTGGAGCAGGACCTCCATAAGAAGCCTTCCACTTCCAAAGTGAGAGTACCTCACAAGGAAGGAACAAAGGGAGGAGCAAAACGACTGGAGCAGATTGGGGAATAGGATGGCATCCATGCCCTCTCAAATTGCGTAGCACTGTGCAACACAAGGGCGTTGCACTTGGGAGCACGTGGAATCAAAGAAGGAGACTTACCTAACTTGGGGCCTTCTGATATCCTACACTTTTTAAAAGAAATAGGATTGGAGGGCCAGCTGTAAGACCTGCAGCAAGAACAGGGGACACAATAGATCTTTTAGGTCGCAGTGTAATATCACCCTTGCAACATATATGCATATATAAAAATGAAAAGGAGAGATAGAAGGTGAGCTGGGAGGAGAAAACATCATAAGATGTTTTAAAGCAAATAGATTACAATGGGCAGAACATATAATGAGGAGAAAACCGAAATGATTAGGAGGGTAATGCTGCTACCGTATTTTTTAATTCTTAAAATACAAAGTTGGCTTAGCTATCTGACAAATATCATCATTTGTGCTTATGAAGCTTGTGTCAAAAAGCGATAAGCAAGTAGCCTTATCTTTTTCTATTTTATCTGTATAAGAATAAGTAATAATAACAAATGCCACGGCATACTGACTTTTCAAATAGTGAAATGCGAGATATGATTTGTCTTTTTGCCCAAACAGATTTTACAGGAGCTGCTGCAGCCTGGAGATATTTACAATTATATCCAAACCGAAGACAACCTTTTAGAAGAAACTTTTTAGAAATTTTCATAATGGTCTGGAAGAAACTGGGTGTTTTCGTCCTAAGCGTCATAATGGTGCTCCAAAAAAACAATTTCAGTAACACAAGAGGAGGAAGTTCTAGTTCGTGTTACCGAAAATCAAGGCGTAAGTAAGTACCTGCCGTTTAAATGCGGCGACGGGAATAAGTCAAACGTCTATCAAAAGAATCTTACGAAAAGAGGAATTCCATCCTTATCATTTCATACCTATGCAGAATTTACCTCAGGATCTCCTGCACGTCTAGGATTTTCGCAGTTTTTACAGATGAAACAGAATGAAGACCGAAATTTTCTTGACAAAATTCTTGTGTCAATTGTTATGGAATCCATATAGTACTTAGAATAGGTAGCCTTGTGTAGTATCTTGTAGGAGGAGCACGTGATTAAGATGATTTGTAATTATTTAGTTTTTCATAGATAAATTGTAGTGTTATTTATATATTTTATTTTTTTTTCTCTTCGTGTGCAAATCAACAGTACTGGATTTATTATTGTAATAAAACGTATAATATATGAGACTGAAACGATATGAATTATGATACACTTTCAAACCTTAATGACTAAAACGAGATACAGTAACAGGTGAATCATCATTTCGTGTATGATGCGAAGGAAATCACCTGTTTCAACGACATGGGGAGGTCTGTTATATTTAACAGCACTGACCAGTAAACCGGAAGGCTATACAGATGTCATCGCGACACAACAGGAAGCCGATTGTGATACACTTGAATTCTCGCCCCGGTTACTAGTAGTCTACGTATGATACCATTACAACGTGATACAACTAAAATGAAAATCGCGCAACCATTAATAGAGAACGGCTAACGCATCCACATCACCTCTTACCTCTCGGCTCTTTTGTAAATCCGGATTCACGCACCGCTGACTCTCTGATGATACAAAATTTAGGAATTTCTAAATGATCTGCAAACGATCGTGTATAACGACGGACGCGACACGATTGTGTTATGCGTTGTCCATTGTTCCAAGATCGCGCCATTAAGTTGCGGAATCGTTATGTAAATTTTTTTAATTGCGATTTTTAGCGCTTCCCATTTTTCGATGGGAAACAATGGATGAGGATCGGTATTGAAGTATGCCAATAACAGATGTTCGTGATGATATACCTATGTTTTTGTGTGTATATACATGTATGATACGCCTTGCGGCACAGATGTAATAATAAATACCGTATCAGTTGGTCAAGTACAGCGGTAATTGTTGCAATTTACTTGGGCTGTTGAATTAATGTCTAATATATATTTTTTTTGTCGGAGATTATGTTACTCGCTAGAAAATTTATGTAGTAATTGAACCTGTTATGGTAATTAAGCTGTTTAAGTATTCGGGCTATTGAATTGGGGATCAAGGGTTCCGCTAACTCTATGAAAATAGCACGAAAATATACATGGACCGGCATCAATATTGCAACATATAGCAAATTTTTTAATTGTTAAAATATTCTAAAACCTTTTTTGGGGCATAGGTTGTGCATGCCTAGAAACCTCAAAATTTATTTTGAGACACGTCACATGACCACTAGTATGGCGGTAAATTTAAAAAATATGCCGTGAATCTGCAGAAAGTGAGGTTAGAATATATGATATCCAAAAAAGTTATTTGAAAAAGTTGCTTAGAATTCAATTTTGAGGCTGTATGCAAATTTTTGTAAACATGTTTTTAAAAAAATTAAAATCACAATTTTTCCAAATATTGTTTCATTGAATTATAGATTTCCATTTTTTTCGCTCTTAGCAGATCAACTGCAGTACTATTTCCAAATTTGATTGATACTCAAACAATTTTGTCAATTTTTGCATAATTATCATAGCGAAAACTGAAAAGTACGTTTTCAGTGTGACAATTGCTGTTGCAAGGGACTGTATCTAGTAATAATAAATAAGACTTTTGCAAACATTTTTTCTATAAACCACTTAGCAGACATTACTTTTATTGAAAATTATTATATTTCTTGTTTGTTTTCGGCATTAAAGTGGAAACCGTTAGTCAAAAACTGATAATACTACATGCACGCATCAAAAATTTTAAAGTAGATTTTAAGAACTGTTAAGTTAGCGTCGTTTTAAAAGTGTTTAATAATAGTTTAATTGAAATTTAATACCTAAAAAATTAACAATTATCTCATAAATGGGCTCAGATTGAGCCGAGTATACTAATGTCATCTATCAATATTGTCACATGTTTAAGGTGTACGGTTTCGTATTATCAGCGTCACTTACTTTTCCTCCCTAGAGAGGTAAAGTACAACTTTCCTCCCTCAAACGAGGGAGGAAAGTGTCTCTTTTCTCCCTCATTTGCTGCTAGGGAAAAAATAGTTTGCTAGATTATTTTGTTTCTAATTTCAAAGCCTACCTTACTTATAAGAGACAGAACGATATGTATGTCTAACAAGTATGCATTTTTAGAGTTTCATTTCTTAGTTGTTCATTAGTACTGGTTATTGTTTAAATGTTTTTGCTTATTAAGTATTCCTATCATTAGCTAAAAATACTGGTTATTTATTTCGACTGAGTTTTGTAATTTTGAAACCTACATAAATACCTTCGGCGCATGCAATAACATTGTGAGGGCTTAGATGTTTAGTGTTATCAGTTTTGGACTGCCGATTTCACTTTAACGCGGAAAACAAAACAAAAATATGATACTTTTCAATAGAAGTAATGTTTGCTAAGTGGTTTAGAGAGACAATGTTTGTAAAATTTTATTTATTGCTACTAGATACAGTCCCTCGCAACAACAATTGTCACACTGAAATCGTACTTTTCAGTTTTCGCTATGTCAATTATGCAAAAATTGACAAAACTGTTTGAGTATCAACCAAAGTTGGAAATAGTACTACAGTTGATCTGCTAAGAGCGAAAAAAATGGAAATATGTAATTCAATGAAACAATATTTGGAAAAATTGTGACTTTTATTTTTTTTAAATATGTTTACAAAAATTTGCATGTGGCCTCAGAATTGAATTCTAAGCAACTTTTTCAATTAACTTTTTTGGATATCATGTCATATAACCTCACTTTTTGGAGAACGACGGCATATTTTTTAAATTTACCGCCATACTAGTGGTCACGTGACGTGTGTCAAAATAAATTTTGAAGTTTCCAGACATGCACAACCTATTCCCCCCCAAAGAAGTTTTAGTATATTTTAATAATAAAAAAATTTCCCGTATGTTGCAATATTTATGCCGGTCACTGTATATACTTACATTGCTACAAAACGAATTTATTAGATACTTTTATGGAGGCTGGTGTTGTTAAAAAAAAATAATCATAATTTAAAGAAAAATTCCACCCCCTCGCTGCCCTCGGTGGAAAATCAATCTTATTGTTCAAAAATATTAAAAAAATACAAAAATTTTGTTTATTTAAAAAAAATCAAAAAAAAATTATTCGTGTCAAAAAAAATGCTTTCTCCTCCGCCGATTGTGAAAATAATAAACTAATCATTACCCTCCCCTCTCCCTCTCCTCCTCCGCCTTTCCACCCGATGATGTCAAAACATTCAGATTTTTTTAACATCTACTACAGAATACATTTTCAGGTTTATGAGATTTAAAATCCTTGTTTGTTTTCTTTTTCCCTTCCCATATTATTTATCGCTATATGCATCACCTCCCTTGCACATCGGGCACGGAACGGCCCTGCAAAATGCTCTTTTAAGTTTAAGTTCCGGAACAATTAATTAGAGTAAAAGCTGTTTTTAAGAATTGGTTTGTCAGCTGAGATGAAACAGAAAGATTAGTTCCGAGAAAAGGGCAGCTTTAACCATCTCTAATTCTTAATAAATCTTTTTAACTGAACAAGCTCTCAATTACAGGAAGATAGCAAAGATTTCAACTTCCTTTAAGATGCGTTACTTTATTATGTTTCACCTATTATTTTTTTTTTAATACTGCTGTGGCAACCCACATTACCGCGAGTGATTTTGTGTTGCATATTTGATTTGCTTAAAACTGCTGAATCATTGTATCGAGAAATTTTCATAATAATGTTTATTTTTGTATAATTTTAGTTAAAGAGTTAATTGTATGTTTTATTTAGTTAAGTGTTAAGTTTTTTTTTTAAATTAACTCTATTCAATTAGTTGTCCAGCGTTCGCGAGTTTGTTTCAATGTTTATTCTACTTGATTTTTGTCGGTGAATTGTACGACTGCGTTGTACGCGACGGTTGAGATTTTATCAAGCAGTTCCTTGGTAGACGCTAGCGTGAGTACATGTATTTTTAAATTCTTTGCAGCCATTTTGTATTACATTTTTATATCGTAATTTGGTTCGCGTTATTTGTTTAATTTCTGTCCATCAAGGAATTCGCTAAATAATAATTGTTATTATATTGATGTGTACACATTATAGATGTAAGATCTATTATTATTTCTGTGCAGGAAGATAAATTTGCAGTTTAATTTCTCTCATTATTTTAAAGAATTAATTTTTCCGTTTTTCATTTTACTGTTTCGTTTTTAATTATTAATCACCTCGGGTTGAGTGAATAGAAGCATTGTGCTTGCTATTAGTTTTCATTTTTGTATAATTTCTAGTGTTCCACGAATTTAGTTTATCTTAATTTGAAACCACGTGGAATTGTTTTGAAAAAAAGAATTATCTTCCCGAACTAACAAATCTTTTGCTTTGATATAGGAAATAGCATTGTCCTATTGTAATTTAGAATCACGTTTTTAGATTTAAGCCAGAACCCTTTGTTCACGGTTTTTTTTTTCGGCAAATTGTAATTAACCTTTTCTTTTTATAATAAAATTTTTGATTTATTATTGTCATTTGGGTTAAAAATTCTGTTGTTTTATTTTAATTTAAACCTTTTTAATTTTTGGGGTAATTGGGAAAGTCAGATTTCTTTCACCCACAAATTACTTGTCGTGGTTAGATTCAAGTTTTAATTCGTCGAGGTTAACTCTGAGTTTAATTGTTCTTTTGTGCCCTTTAAAATTTTATCCGTTGAGCTAGCTAATTTAATTTTTCCTTTTTCATTTTTTTTATTTCATTTTGCTTTTTCTATTCAGTCAGTACACAGCAATACGTATATTTACTTAACTGTATGTCAGCAAGTCATTAAATATATTTCTCATGCCCGCAGTATAAAATAAGGTCATAACATGTGTAAAGGACCTTTATAATATCTACAACTCTATTGGCATGCATGATGTTCAAATGTGTACGAGTAAATGGTTTTAATCGTAAAGTATGTAGCAATTACAACAATTGTAAGTGCGCATCGAGATATAAATATTAGGATTACCGCCACAAACAATAAACAGTGTTTTATTAATTCTGTTAGAATCAATATGTTTATTTAAAGTGGCCTTATAGATACAAGAATAACAAATACAATAATTAAATTTACTCCGAAAGAGTTATTGTTAATAAGCACTTTCCTGATAGACATGGTGAAACTGCCACCTTGAAAAATATGTACGTATATTTTATAAACTTCATAGATCTTTAACTTCGACACTACAAATTATTTTAACAAATAAAACCTTCGATAAGAATGAAAGAAGTAATTATGTGCTTCCTTTGGTTATTGAAATGTTTCTTTTGAAGTTAATTTACGATTTAGTAATGATTACGCTTGTAGCAGTTTGTAATAAAGTTAATGTAAAGTTTAAATTAAATAACAGCGAATAAAAAGGAATCTCGAATTGTTACACTTTGTTTATTAGAAACTAAAACTGGAAATAAACACCGAAAAATGCAAAATCATGATTATCAACAATAATGCTGCAAACTTCTAGACCCCTCACCACAAACTGCACTAAACTGGACGTACGTTTCGATAGCAAAGCTATCATCATCAGCAGAAACACTGAACTGATGATGATAACTTTGCTACGGAAACGTACGTCCAGTTTAGTGCAGTTTGTGGTGAGGGGTCTAGAAGTTTGCAGCATTACCAGTACCACAGTTTGGAGTATTTTTGTCATCAACAATAATGACAAGAGGAACCAGAATGCAACAATTTACATTAGAGGAAAATAACTAGAAAGAGTTACAACGTATATAAATACTTAGGGGCTAGTACAACAAAAAGCGGAAAGACAGATTCTAATGTAAATCATAGACTAAGGGAAACGAATAACATATACTATGACCAAAAGAACAGGATTGTTTGGAAAAGGGAAATACACACGAATACTAAATTAAAAGTAAACAATACCATTTTCTATCCACATTCACTTATGCCAGCAACGTCGTGACCATTAAAAAAGAAACACGAAGGGAAGATATTTGGTGCCGAAATGAAGTTCTCAATGTCTACAGAAGGCAAAATGGGAAAAAATACGAATTGCAGAAATCAGACAAGAGATCAAGAAGCAATAACTACAAGATCGAAAAAATACAATTGCAATTGTACGGGGCATACAGTAAGGATGGAAAATGAGGCATTGATAAAAAATAAAAATTGTAAACATGGGAGCAGCTTTTTGTAGGAGCCGTTTGACATGCAACTGGCGAAAATACTGCAGCCTCGTGGCTTTTTGTACTTATTTTCCTATTTCGTTTATGCATCAAATCATAATGGTAATTCCATTATTCTGGTAAACTGCTCTTTGGATAGTGTTCTCTAGCATCCCATTACATAATCTGCAGTTGGTATCTCCAAAGTTGATCCTAATGTTTCGTAGGTGTCCGTTCAGTCTAACATGGCCCGTTGGTAGATCTGCTACGGCACGAAGGTGATTCCCACTGAACTATATATAGTTCTTCACTCTTTTGATGGTCGTTTGTATTATTCCAGTGTTCTTCTTGTTTCTCTTTAACCCAACTCCTTCTCTGCTCTCGTCCTGTGCTCTTAGACATTTTTGGAATAGGTTTTTAGTCTATATATGAAGCCTTATATCCTTATATTCTTGCTTACTCATCGGTTCTCTTATTTCCTTCGATTGCCCGAACGTTCTGGCGCGCACAGCAAAGTGACTTTACTGCGGTCTATCAGGTTATCCAGTTCTCGAATACATTTGCTAAACCAGTCTTGCTTGAATCTTAAGGCTCAGCAGCGTTGTCATTACCTCCTGGTTGTCTATTACAACATAGATCCGCTTATTTTGACAATCCATCTAGTTGGATTTCTATTCACAATGCAATATTGCGTATTGCTCTGCTTCAAATACCATGGCATTGTATTTTTCACGCCACTGTAGGTTCCAACTCCAGTCCCCTTTATGGTTTTTGATCCGTCTGTGAACCAGATTAATTCTCCTAATCTGTTTAAATAGTTGGATTGATTTCAACTTATCCGATTCGTGATTTTCAACTCGAAACTTCTGTTAAAATAAAATTTCGGAATCATGGGGTCTGAGCTCATTCCCGTAAGGTTGTCTCCTACATGAAGGACAATATTATTGTGTCTAAATCCTACATCTCCACCACCTGGCAATTCTTTTAATCTAAGATGTCTTATTCTTTTCTCTCCCATTATCACCAAATGAAGAGAAGGGAGCTTTAGGAGACATTCTATTGCTACTGTAGAAATGACCACCATTGCTCATGTTATTCCTAAACACGTAAGCCTATGTATAGGCCTTGCTAAGTTCAATTATAACTGCATCTTTATCCACTATACCAGAGATGCAGTGATCATGAGTCTGGCCACCATCTTTAACGAATTAAATGCTAATGAAGCTCCACAAATCTTAGATTAGTTATGCAACTATAAGTACTGCGTACCGAGCAATACATTATTCAGAATTGTTTGCAATTTTTTTTTAATCACTACTTCAGTGTGCTGTAGCTTCGATTGCATTAATAATCGAAGATTTGTGGAGCTTGGGATTCGCATTTAATTTGCTAAAGATGGTACAATACATTTATACCGGTTAAATCGGGGCGGGTACTATCGGGAATTCCCATACCGACCCGAGATTTTATTTAGCGGGATGGGTCGAGATTTCCCGATATATCTCGATAACTTCTAATGTACAAAACAAATGTCTAAACAATATTGTTATTCGTAGATGTCATGCTGATTATAAGATTCTACGTTTCGCAAAATACCTTTGTTCAAATCTATCCAATATTTATATTTTAATATATGTTGCTGTGGATAGATAGAAGAATTGTATCATTCAAAGAAAAAAAATCTCCTTTCTCCTGTCATCTCTCTCGATGACCAAAAAAAATCATTTAAAACATTTTTAATGCATCTGTCTCGGTGTTGTGACAAAAAATAATTTTATCGTCAAAAAAAACAATCATTTCCCTTCCTCTCACCCCTTCCAATGTTAAAGAAAAATATTTAAAGCATTCTTAATCGCGGTGGATGTTAAAAAAAATAAGGAAAATCTTAACATTGGTTGTTAAGAGCTACGAGAAACTCACGGGACACATTTAAATACCTGTATATTTACGATTTCAAGCTAAAAATACATTATATTAGGTACCCTCTAGCCAACATGATTATTGTCTCCACCCTGGTGTATGGGAGCAGTTAATAAAATAGCAGGATGTTAACATTCGTTAAACACCTCCAACAAACTATAATTGGAAATAAATAATTACTCAGCAATAAATAGTTTGTTATAATTTATCGTTGTAAATCACCTTCAATATATCTACATTATGACTTGTACTAGCTTTTAATAATCATGTCAATGTCTTCATGACTAGCTGTAGCCGATCTTTCCACATCTTTATTTCTCAGAATTTGTGTTTTTTAAATTTTATTTCAATTGATCTCCTCTTAGTCTATAACCCTATCTATCTACCCATATAATAACCACGACAAGACTTATGGTGAGATTCTGTGCATATTTGTGGCGCCTGTAAGGCCATCTGTAATCCTATATGCATCCATAATACATGCTTACCATCTTAGATATTCTTATAGACGCTACAGATATGCGTAGAATTCTACCCTTAATGTGATAAGTGATAAATTTTAAATTTGTCAATATTTTTTTTAAGGAAAAATGATAAGGAAAAAAGCCGGTTATATACAGGCTGTCCCACCGAACTGGATCATTTGAATTTGGTTTTCAAACTTGCAAAGTGATGATCATGGTTCACTGTGATATATTTATATATTTAAGGAAACACTTCCGGTATACAGGGTGTTTCTTATTTTAAATGAATTAGTACAATTTTGATTAGTCTAATGGATTTACCGAGCCATTTGCAACTAGTTTACATCAGAGTTACCTATCCTTCAACTGAGCCGTTTTTGAGATATTTGAAACTTTGTTGAATTTTCCTTCGAATAAAATTGAATAGTTCATTGAAAGTTTTACTAATGCCGCTGTAAGTATAAAGAAGCAGGTATAAGGTGTTATAGCAATAATAACTGAATCACATAGAGTGTCGCTGTCACATAATAATTATAGCTTGTTAATATTTTATAGCGAACATGAATTTTTTACAATTACATACATAGAATTTACTAATTATTGGATTACTTCCAACTGTAAATATCTCAGCTATGGAAATCAAACAATACAAAAATAGATAACGCGTCAGAGTGTTTTTAAGGAAAAGTATTTTATTTGTTCGAACATTTATTTCGAAAACTATCAAGAATAGGTATACTAAACCCTAATATCAATCTATGTAGAATATTACGCTGCATTTAATGCTGTAGTAAAAAATACCATGTTCCATTTGAAAGAAAAAAGTTTTGTTAGCTTAAAGGTATCCACATTAGAGATGCGTTTTTGAACACCCTGTATGTGATTTAGTGATTATTGCTGTAAGATCTTATACCTACATCCTTGCATTTACATCAAGTTTAGTAGAACCACCAAATATCCGATATCTCATGATTTATTTAATTTTATTCGAAAAAGTTCAAACGTCAAAAGTTCAACAGAATTGCAAATATCTCAAAAACGGTTGAATTTAGGATAGGGAACCTCAATATAAACTAATTGCAAATAATTCGGCAAATTCATTAAACTGATAAAAATTGCACCAATCCATTTACAATAAGAAAGTTGATATGAACACCCTGTATACCGAAAGTGCTATAAAGTTGAAAATTTGCAGCTTATTCTTAAATATATCACAGTAGGTCATGATTACACTGCAAGTTTCAAAATCAAATTCCTACTAGACGTTCAAAAAAAAGCAATGATCCAGTTCGATGAGACAGCCTGTATAGTAAGCGACCAAGATGGATAAAATGTTATTTTTGTTAGTGTTTTTCCTTCTTTTTTTGTCATGCTGATGCCGAAAGAGTTGTTATAAAAGTCAACATTTGTTTTTGGTTAAACTTATTACGTATGTATTTTGGATATGTAACCAAAACTGTAGTCGTTCCTTCTATATATAGAATAGATAAAACTAAGTCCTTTTTTGAAATTTTGATTGTCCATAGGTGTCTGAAATAGTGAAATGAAAATTCCTTTTTCTTTTGGAAAACCAATGGCATTAAGTACACTTAAAAACAAACTTATGATGGCGTTATAAACCAATCTCTTTTGTAACAATAAAATTGATAGATATATTTCAATCTTTTTCAGAAAAATCGCATTGCAGTAACCTTACTTTATCGACACACTGTATTTATAGCTCTAAAACTGTAGAGAAGCGTTGCAATTCTCAATTTTCCGTAAGAAATAAAATCAAAGAAAAATAAATAATACAAAAAATTGTAGCAGATCATGACATCATTTTAATCTTATTCTCTTAAAGTTACATTCGGAAAAAACCAATCTTATCAATCGGTACAAAATTTACAATTCCCAATAAAAATTAACCACCCCAAATTAATTTATGAATATACTTAATCAAACATCTATTAACGTCACTATAGAAATCATCATAAGAAAATTTAAAAAACACTTACGCTATTAATAAAATTGAAAAGAAATCCTGTCAGTACGACGATAACCACATTGTTCCTAATCGAATACATCGTAGCGAAATTCACTCAAATATCACTTCAGACTTTTAATGATAAGTAAGCACACATTGATGGTTACCCGCGATTCAAGCTTTCTCTCTCCCTCATCAATCCTTCAAGACGTCGTCGGTCGCTTTGGCGCATCAATCGAAAGCGAAGAAGCAATGAATCTTGTAATTGTTTCGCCCGCGTTTTATACGCGAAGATGTTCTTGCTGTTAGGTAAGATCGGCAAAACGTTTCAGAGCGACTGTACGTGTCCTCCCTTAACACTCATTCTCATGCCCGTTAAACTCATTGCCCTGCTCTCACGAAAAAATGGTAATTTAAAGAAACAACAGAGTCCCGAACTCAACTGACAGCTTAATTCGATAAATCGATTACAAAATCGCGAATCAAATCATCTTAAATATCACTTCTTACGATGGCCTTTTCTTCTCTATTCTATTGTTTTCTCACAATTTTGTTTTAGAACGACTTCAATTGCATTGCAATTTTAGCATACTGCGGCAAAGAAAAATAAACTAATCACGTATATTTATATATTTTTTACAGTCAAGGCTTCTACGTCATACGCATTTTAATTAAACGGCTATATGCATTTAAAACAAAAACAAAAAAAACTGATTTTGGCGATAAAAGTCTACAAACGCTTTCATGGAGGGAGTGTATCCAAAGCAAACAATATCCTCTTTGCGCAATCTGCAATTGAAGGATTACTAAAAGCCTGTCAATTCGGATAATAGACAAAATTAGAATTGCTAATTTTAATTTTACGACTTTAAAATTTGTTTTAATAGTTTTTTTTTACGAAATTCGTTGGTAGAAATTTAAATAGTTTACTTAACAAAATGGGTAAGCTATGCTGTCCACTTCTGTTCAAAACCGTTTGGGAATATACAATTCCAACATACATACAGGGTGTTCCATCAGCAGGAAATTCCTCTATAACTCGTTAACAGTAACAGATAGGAAAAAAAAATCATCTGGACTTGTACAGGGTGTTTCGTAACCTCGGTACAACCTTCAACTTTCTTTTTTTAAATACAACACCCCCAACATTATTTCAGTTTTAAAAGCGCCAGTAAATAAAAGAAAAATAAGATATAACCTACTTTAGCGCTAAAGCCATTAATTTCCAAGATATCTTTTTTATCTAAAAATTATGTTGCTTGCACTGCTTGAGAAAAGCGATTGTAATTTAATTACCTACCTCTTAGAATAAGTAAATAAAATTTTGAACTATTATAATACTTATACCTGCAGCTGTGCTTATAGTTGTATTTTAAGAAAACTTAATTCAAATTCTAGATATTCGTGACGATGAAGGTATTCCAAAAATAAAACTACATTTAACGTTTCGGCAATATATTGCCTTCCTTAGAAAACTAAAAACATAATTCTAAAACTGAAAAATTAATGATTATATTTCAAAAGTTACATTTATAAACATCTAATTTTGGTTGTATTTTAATATACTGGGTGTTTGTCATTAAAGTGCAAATTTACTGAACTAGAAATGGGTACACCTTATTTTTTTTTAATAGAACATCCTGTATATGTTTACGTCATTGAATTTCTATTAACAAGCGCTTTAATTTTTGTTAAGCATACTCAATTCCTTTCTCTTTTGTTTTTCGAGTTATTTTACTTTTTGATGGTATCTTATCACGTTATTTACACTTTTTTGTAATGAATTTGGAGAGTTGTTAGATGATATACGCTCTACATATCAGAGGGTAAATCTGGTTTCAACAAGATGCATTCTACACATAATGTAGTTAATTCAGCTGAATGTCAATACAATCTGAGTACAAATATGAGTTAGACAAAATGGCGGTTATATCGAAAATCTGATTTAATCACTTTTTATGTATTATTTGGCAGGGTTTATTGTTTGTTTACTTATATTGATTTGTTTATTTTTTAATGTTTTTGTGACTTTTATAGTAGACATTTGCTTCCTGGCCTTCGTTTTTGCAATCGTCGCCTACTAAGATTACAAATATGATCATCGCAACAATGAAAACTATAATAACTCGAAAAGTAAAAGAGAAACATAGAGTATGCTTAACAAAAATCGAAGCATTTGTCAATAGGAATTCATGATGTAAACATATACAGGCTGTTCTATTTAAAAAAAAGAAGATATACCCATTTGAAGTTAACTGAGTTTGCACTTTGTGACGATCACACGACATTAAAATGCAACTATAAGTACACCTGCAGGTGTAAGTGGATCCGTACTACGATATTACAAAATTTGATTCACTTATTCTAAGTGGTAATTAACTTACGATCGCTTTTCTCAAACAAATGACGTAATTTTCAGAGAATCAAAGATATATTGGAAATTAATGAGTTTAGCGCTAAAAACCGTTATATCTTTTTTTTTAATTTGCCTTTAAAACCGCAATAATATTGGGGGTCTTGTATTTAAAAAAAGAAAGTTGAAGGTTATAATTTGACATTATAGAAAAATCATAATTCTACAACAATTTTTGAAAACTTTTTCTCCTATCTGTCACTGTTTACGAGTTATGGATGAATTCCCTGTATAGAGGCTGTTTCTTCTCTGTATAAAGTTGATTATTTAGTAACTGTTAAGTGAATTAAAATTTTGACAATTGGAAAGGATATTTGTGTAATACCTTCATAATTAGAAAAATTTAGGTATTGAATTTTCCAAATCCTCATGATTAGAGGCATGCCACGTAAGGGAAGTATCCTCAGCGAAAAGAATCGGCAACTTGTGCTAGGTCATTAATAAATACTAATAATAACGTTGGCCCCAGCACCGAGCCCTGCGGCGCATCACATACGACTCTGCTAACTTTTGAATTAACAAAGTCATTATCGACTTTCAACCTCACATATTGACATCGATCAGCTAAGTATGAGCAAAGCCAATCTTTAACTTTACCTCTAAAACCATACTTTTTAAGTTATGGAATAGAGTATTTTTCTTATAAACTATCTTTAATAATAGAAGCCTTAGCAAAAGTTTTATAAGAGATTTGTCAAGATTTTTCAATGAAGTTCTCTAGTATAATACCTGTCTAAATCATTTCTTTCTCACAGTGTATATGTTATTAAAGCGAAAATGTTCATTATATATAGGAAGAAATTAGTGGGTGCACATTTATAAGCCTCCTAAAGTACGTTAAGAGAAGCTCAAAAACGGTACTTTGTTACATGTTTTCAGGAAAGGGGAAAACTTTCATATTTAAATTTAAAAGTTTTCATGACTAA
Organism: Protaetia brevitarsis; assembly: GCA_004143645.1. Lineage (NCBI taxonomy): Eukaryota > Metazoa > Arthropoda > Insecta > Coleoptera > Scarabaeidae > Protaetia > Protaetia brevitarsis. The sequence continues at coordinate 26,602 of RXPK01001412.1, forward strand.
AGACGTAAAAATTCAAATAAACATCTAATTTTGGAAGAAAAATTTTATAATTGAAAATTATGCAGAATTATTCATTCATGCAATGTTACTTGTAGGGCAAAAAAGGCATAGAAATTCAATAAGCAAAAAGTATCATTGACATTTTCGTAAAATTGAAGGTGTAAGGTAACGGTTTTTGAACAATTTTTTTTTTATTTAAAAAGTTTCATCATTAAATTTGCCCAGAAAGAACGATATAGGCACTTACATCCATCTTCCCCTTGCAAAACGGTTCTAATGTGCAATAATTTTACGAACAATGCAGTAAAAATGTTCTAGTCGATTGTTCCATTTTAATTTCCTCCGAATAGCCGAATGTCACCGTTTCGCCATGTCAAATTGCGTAACGACAACGCATGTATGTTCTTTTACTATTGTTACGTATACAATGAATGTACAGAAAATATTAAACAATAATCATATAAAATTCTCAGTGCAATTTCTACTTTAAACGTGAATTACGTACACGACACTCATCTAAGTACCTATAACATCCTTCTCGATGTTGTTTATTTTACATATTTAGAAGAAAAAAAATAGTAATCGCAAAAATGGCGATAATACACCAATTATTGCACATTCATAACAACCAACTATTTGAGACTCTCATAAACCTCTTTTTTTCTCCATAATATTGCTCCATATTGGTACAATTTTTGTTGGTAAAGAGCACGAATGCATAATTAAGTTACTGAACGCTATAATCTAACATGAGAACCTCTTCAACAAAGAGGAAAATAGTGAAAAGCACACTTGGAAATTTAAGTGTGGCGGGATTGCTTAAAGTGTAAACAGCCAGTACGTGAGTTCACACACAATTATGTATTTGTAACGATTTCAGGAGTTATTCGTGCGCTACTGTGATGTGTACGGTATGTTTATACGGGTAATGTATAAATAAATTGCACCGTTATCAGCTAATCAAACATGAAAAATAATGAGTGTTGGTAAATTGCCTCCCCACAGGTAGTAGAAGAAATGGTTGAACTTAATTGGTCTCATAAATATGTAAGCTGTCTCCCAAACCTTTGTAATCGTAAGCTCCAGCCATTATTGTTTTATTATTTATCAACTGGGACCCAATTTACCTGCACCCAAAATAATTTGGTATATTATGTGTTAGTTGTCCTTGTATGGGTGCTATCTGGTTTAGTATGATTTAGAATACCTGAAAACACTGCAACCTCTTGGCTTTTTATGTTTGATCCCCCATTTCTTTAACCCTTAAACTATAGCAGCCATTCCAATATCTAGTATTGTACTAATCTATACAGGTCACTAGCTCGCTCATTGGAACAATCTTCTTGGTTTATTTTTGGATTCACACAGAATCTGGTAAACGGTCTTTGTCATCCTATTACACAGTCTACAGTTGGTATGTTTAGTGTTGATTCCCAACCTTTTTCAGATCTCTTTTCAAAATGTCCTCTTCGAAGACCTGCTACGATGCAAAGATAATTCCTATAGAGTTGCAACAGTTCTTCGGCTTCGTATTTGATAATATCTTAATAAACGTCTCTCCATGAATTTTCGTGATTGCATTATTACAGTACTTTTCGTAAATATCCTGCTTTTCTTTGATCCAACCCCTTACTTGCTGCTGGGCTGAGTTTTTGAACACTACTAAAACAGTTTCTGGACCCATATATGATACCAATGACTCCTTTCTTGCCAACTCGTCGGCTTTATTGTTTCGATCGATTGTCGAATGAAGAACCACAGCAAAGTGACTTTATTAAAGTGTCACAGGCTATTCAGTTCTCGAACACATTCCCAAGCTAGTGTTGATTGTATCTTGGGGGGGGGGGCTGGTGCTCCTAGTATCACCCAGCGATCTGTTGCAATACATGTAGACACCCTTTATTTTTATAAGCAAGCCCTCTTAATGATTTCTGTTGCACAAAGCTTCCGCCTGAAAGACAGTGACATATTTTCCTAGTGAAAAACGTGATCACTGTGTTTCTCACATCACTGTAGATTTCAGCGCCAATCAAGTTTTTTTTCTTGTCTCTATAATTGGATTGATTTTAGCTTGTCAAATCCGTGATTTCCACCTGGAGTTAATGTTGAAGATAGTTTGGGTGAAATTCTTAATGAACTCATACAATTAATAATGTAGGTAATCACTAATCACCTTTCTGTGAGAATCATTTGTTATATACTGCTATAGTCTGGCACCCCGGGTTTCGGAAATTTAAATGTGTATTTTTATTTATTCCTAATCAGCCTTGTCAAAACAATGTTAGAGTTTCCACTATTCTTATTGTTGTAAATTTTGTTAAGAATTTTGATTTAATTGTTTGTATCATTTTATTTGGTCAGTTGTGTAGAGTAAATTTCATTTATTTGTACATTTTGCGTACTCCTGTATATAGTTTATTTGCTAGTTTTTCTTTGCGTTGCGCTGTGCGTCCATCGCACGAAATTGTAAATTTGATATATGAGAATGTTTACCCTAGAGGCCCAAGGAGTTATTAGATAGACGAGCCCGTGTGTAGTTGTGTTTTGTTCTCTCGGTTACCGTATATGGTAATCCTTTTTCAGTTTAAGATGTAGTTCGTTGTTTGTATTTAAAATCGTCTATCTTGTAATTCTTTAGTTAAATTGTATTAGATAGGTGTGCACATACATGTAAGGCTTTTTAATTATATTCGTTTTAGAAGTAAGCGCGTTTAGAGTTTAAATTTTCCGTTTTTTTTGTAGTCATAATTAATTTTATTTTATCACCTCGGGGTAGGTGAAGTGAAGCTGTGAGCTTGTTTAAAATTTCATTGTTGATTTTGCTTGTTTCTTTACGTCATTTGAATTAATTTTAGTTTGCTTTGAGTTTTTAAAACCACGTGGATTTTTTGTGGTATAGAAAGTCCTTCTAGAACAAATTTCACCATTTTGTTTGCTAAAGGATTTGCATTGTCCTTTTTAAATTGTAGAATCTTATGCAGGTTTGTTTTATGCGAGAATCTTATATTCAAGGTTTTTATTAATCCTGTTAATTGTATCAAATGTTTTTTTTTTTTTTTTTTTTTTTTAAATAAATTTAATGATTGTAAATATCATTTTAAAAATCACTAGTTCTTTTATTTTTGAATCTGCCATTTCAATTTTTGGGAATTTTAATGAAAGTCATTTTTGCAACCGCCCACTATTACTTTTTAAAAAAGTTTCTCTGAGATTTAAGAATCCCTGGCGCCCTTTTAAATTCATTTTTGCTGAGCTAGCTAAATTAATTTTGTCATTTTTAATTTTTCTTTACTTATATGCTTGGACCATCAGTTCACAGCAATACGTAATAAATTTACATCTATTATTATATTTCGATGCTACTGAATTGTTTATTATTTGTTATTATAAGTTCCTTTGAAATTAAACTCTTGAGGAGATTTTTTATTATTATTTTCTATCTGTAAAGGAAAATACGCCCGTAAACAATATTCCTTATGTTTATGACGTTTAACTAATACATTACATAAATGAAGCATTGTTTTCTACGTAGGGTAGTAAACTATAAATCATGTAAAGTTTAACTAACTTCTACATACGCGGCGTGCTTTTATGTAGGTGTATAAGAATTTCTGTTTTCAATTTATTTTATGTGGGTAGATAGCGCAATACCAATTATAAACCAAGAATTTTGCCATTATGAGTGGCCAATAGCACAATGAATGTCATTTTTATGTTTTAAATACATAAAAATACTGTAGTTTACTCTTTGTAGCTATCTATAGCAACCGTCACAAATATTGCAACATATGGGAGAAAGATTGTAAGCTTTTTACAGTATGAAATAATTAACGAATTAATATATCTCTGCTAATACCTGTAATAATTAAGAGGAATTTTTCCCAAGAAAAATTTTCTTCGCGCAAGTTTCGAACCTACATACTCTCATTTCTCATTTACCGGACTAGCGCTCTACCATTTGAGGTAGCGAGGGATATATAGACTCGTGCGACAAATTGACCTATTTCGATATTTGATCTTGAAAGGCCGGCAGGATGGCGAATGTGCAAAGATTGCAAACTTTTTACAGTATGAAATAACAGTACTAAAAATGCTTAAACAAATTAAAAAAAAAATGTATCGCACCTTAGAAACAGCAAAAATTTTTGTATTTTAGCTATGGATGTAACTTTATACATAGCTTAAGAGAAATTATATTAAGTATGTCAAGTAGTTTTAAAATTTCTTTTGGAAATAATCAATTTCTTTGTTTTTCTCGGAAACTATGACTATTTCTGAATTAATGTTTTGTATAGCTAATAACTAGAGACCGGATTATATGCAAAGAAAAACTGGAATATATGCACATATATATGCATCGATTTTTGAGAAAATATGCGACAATATGCAAAATTTTTACACAAAATAAATAAGAGCAGAAATTTAAACATTAACTTTATTCCACAAATCTTTTTCACAACATATTTCTAAAACAATTTATAATTAAATGTTTTTCAAAATTGTGTAAAAGAAAGTTTTGTTCTTCTATCAGAATACATATGTTTCGAAATAGAAAGCTTCTTTCAACATCCACAGATGTAATTGGTGCATTTCTTAACTTTGCAATACATTCTAAACTAAAATTAAAGTCGAAATCGTTTACTGTTTCACCTTCCAAAATTTTCTTAACTTTCTTCAATTTCAAATACCCTGCATTTTTATTTATCAGTTTCTTAAATTTATCGTATATAGAATTACCTATTGTACCCTTAACTTTCTTACATAGCATATCAAATTCGTCTACTATTTCTACTGATTCCGAGAGCGACATCCCTTGCGTTTCTAGTTTACGAATGGAACTTGAAACAAAGCTATAATTTGACTTAATATATAAAAGGTTTTATAGCAATTCTGTTGATGTTACTATCTTTTTACAGTTTCCTAGAGCAATGCAGTCAGCAGTGATTTCAAGAATTACATTTTTATTCCTTCAAAATTATCGGGGAAAAAAATTGCAGCTCTAACCGGGGTACTCGTAATAATCGGTTCAGGAGGCAACTTAACACCGGGAAGTCGCTTCTTATAAAATTGGATTCGTAAAGGTGCTTTTAAAAATACTTTTTTGACATTGCTAATTAAATCATTAATCAAAGGGAATTGATTCCTAATGTCTTCGGCTACACGATTGAACCCATGAGCTAAACAAGTGGTATGAATAATGTTATTATAAAAAAAAAATAAATTTTGCGCGGCTTTTATCATGTATGGTGCAGCGTCGGACAACCTCAGTAAATTTTTTTCACAAGGTATACTTCCAGGTAAAAAGAAATTTGATAAACCTTCTTGGACTAATTGGGCAATTGTCACATTATTTGTTTTTTGAAGTTCTTTACAATAAATTAAATATGATTTACCTACAATATCTTCATGAAGAATTCCTATTAACAAATGGGCGATATAACGGCCACACTTATCCGTACTTTCATCTACCATGATATGAATAAAATTATTCCCTACCAATTGTTGAATTTCTGCTATTGTTTGCTGGTAACAAGATGTGACATAATTTTTTCGTAAGGTACTTTCGTCAGTTATATTATGTTTGCAATATTTTTGCAGAAATGATTTCAAGTTAACATTGTTTAATCTTGCTAATGGTATGTTAGACGAAGTTAATGCGTTACACAGATCCGTATTATATTCTTCTTGTTCTGAGTTTCGTGAAGTTGATGCTACACATTGACGTATGGATTGCTGCACACATGCGGATCGCTTTAGTTTTCCACATTTTCCAATATGTGATGGAATTTTAGCGTGTTGATCAATCAGGTATTTTCTCTCAGAAGACACCTACAACAACAATTGTCATTTTATATCAAAAGTTAAAGAATGTAAAAACAATTGTAAATCTTTTAGTAAAATTAAACTTACCAGTTTTACTGCAGGTTCGACAAAATATTTTGTCGCCATCCTTTACCAGTTCAGGATATGGCTTAATCCATAAAGAAATTTTGTTCGCTATACTCATTGTATGCACGCACTGTATTTAAAAACGTAACACAATTACATGCTGTTTCGCTCAAAGATATTCAATGAATGAATGGTTTATTTGGAATTAATATTAATAAACGTATTTACCACATCCTTCTGCTAGGCGAAATTAAACACGTGCTGTTCTTGAAAAAAGTATTAGAGAAACCAATGTAAAAGATTTATCGTTCTGAGAATTGTCGGTTGTCGATCTACATTAGCAATTACTAGGAATTTTTACTAATAGAAAGGATAAGAAAAAGCTTAAATATATGCAATATATGCAACTTTTATAAAAATATGCATAGAAATGCCTAAATATACAATATATGCAATCACTAATTAGCGCTAATTAACTTCAATTAGTGTAATACGTCTACATATAGACTGTAATTAAAGATATGCAAAAAATAAAATATATGCACTTTGCATATAATCCTGTTTCTACTAATAACTAAGAAATTACCTTCAAGACATTTTTCAGCTATATCGTTTAACTAGTACCTATTTATTAGGTTTTTTTTTAAAGAGATAGTTTGCGCGTTATGATTTATTTTAAAATTCAAAAATACGTTTTCAAATCCATTTTATTTTTATTAGATAGATAATAAACCTTTTCTATAAAAAAAAGCAGACAAGATTTATATATTATATTTGCCTCAAATTCTATATATCCATCGATAAGTAGCAATAGTTTCAACTGTTCTGTGCCAAAAAAAAAAAAAATTCAACTAAATTATATTTTGTTAGTGCAACAGTAAAAGTATTTTCCCGTATTTTGTCTCGTTGTTCAATTTACATCTTCTGGTGTAGCGACGTGTATCAAGAAACCGTCAAATAGAACTTTTGGCGTCAGTGACATATGCCTACTACGAAATAAAACTGAAAAGTAAGAGTATTTTTTAATGCCTATACTAATTTAATTGGCGGTTAATTCTGGCGGTGATTTTTTTAAATTTTCGCTTTGTATTTTTTATTTATGTCTCGCTTATTTATCATTGATTACTTTCATTCAGGCGCTGTTGTTATCGTGTCCATTGTATGTCATTGCCATGATACTTTATCTTATCAAGCTAGCTGGATGCGATAGGTGTGTATGTTGTACCTACGTGGAAACAGGTAACCAAATCCGTTGTTATCAAACATGCGCTGCACGAAATTATTAATAATAATCCAGCTATACACCTATAATATTTTCTTATAGTGACATGACATTTAGAAACGAATTTTTAAACGTGTAAATATCTAGACAAAATTAATTAATCGCCGTGCGCATGCATAGGTATATAATATCTTTATCTGTTCGAATTTCCAATGACACATTTTTCGAAGTTGCGAACGCGGTTAGTGTGTACCGGTAATTATTAAGGGATATCTATTTGCGTTGTGTAGTGGGGGGACCTTGAATATGTCAGATGCGACCGTATCAGTAGTAGAAGCGCGAGGTTTGTGTTGTACAGGTGAAAATTCGAACCAAACGATAGCATTGGATTCAGTGTGTGCACCGTGTCCTCAAGTTTCCGGTAAATAACGTACACAATGGGCGATGTGGTATTATCCGCCAAAGATTTGCCCGTAGCGTTTGAAGTTAAATATTTAGGTAAAGATAATTTAATCACGTTAAAAAGCTAAATTATTGTGGTCTAATTAAACAATATAATTTTTAATACTGACACTGCTGTAATTAATTAGAAATGCGTTTCTAATAATTAGGCTGATTTTATGGTTTCCATAGCTTTGCTTTGTATAAAATCAAATTTCACCGCGTCTAAAACTGGTATTAAAATCTATGTGTTTCATAATGAGAAGTCAAGTATATTGTAATAGGAATTTCAGGTTTTCTATAGGGAACTACCAACTGCCAATTAAAATGTTATATTCGGTAGTAATCTTATCAATTATTTCTCTAAATAATTTTATTGAAAAGTCCAAACCTGCTAGATAATGCGTTCGTACAATTTTATAAACACTATAACAGGTATTTTAGAGATAATAACTAATAGTTTAATGAACAGTAAGTAAACATGTCATATCAATTGTTTCGAAATACTTATTTTCTCAAATTGCACAATTGTTATCAAATGGCGAATATACATGTACAGGGTTTTCTACGGTAGTTAGAAGCTTTCCAGCTTAATATAATTTTTGAACTTTAAAAATCTAGAGTTTTAATAATCGGATGGTTTTCCTAAAATATTTTCAAGCTTTTACACTTCTAGTTAACCAGAAGTCGCCATAAACTTTTTTATTTTAAAATGGAACAACCTAAATATTTTTGAATTGAGCATAAAATTTTATGAGTATTAAACTAATATTTTTTTATACCTATTGAATACCGTCAATTATTTTTAAAATACCTATTAAGTAAATTTTGATATTTACACTTACTTGCTCTAGGTACCAGAAATTTCTCATTTTAAAACATTTATTAATTATCTTATATGATCTAAAAATTAGTGACATATCAAAGAATTTAAAAAAAAAAAAATGCTCTATATATTTTTATTTTTGCCGTAACATTCCATATCTTAATGAAATATGATATTCATTCATTCATTCATTAAGTTAGGATAGGCACCTATAGTCCAGACACTTAAGCTCGGTGCTCAATGTACCATCCCTATTAAATCTCTTACTTCTACTCGAGCAGCTTGGTGTTCTTTATAAAGTCCAGTATCTTGCCTAGTCGAAACTTGAGAATCCTCGAGGGCTCCAATAGATCCTTCCCGAAATGTTTCTGCCTGAATACTTTCAATTCCTCACATGTGCAGATTGCATGTAAACTGTCTCCTCCTGTAGTTCGCATCTTCTGCATTAGGTTCGCTTACTCGGCCTGTGCTCTATAGATGCTTTTTCAGGGGACAGTGTCTAGTTACCAGCCCAGTAATGGTTTTAGCTTCTTTCTTGCTGCACCTGAGTAGGTTATCAGAGAATCTAGCACCCCTATCCCCTATTAACGCTTTGGTATGGAGTTGACCCTCAATCGACCTCCATTACTTCGTACTTTCCTTATCTAACCAGATCCCGATCTCCCTTCTTGCAGAATCCTAACAATCCCACGTACGGCTCTGAACCTATGAAGTGTCTTTTAGAGCCCTCCTCGGCTAGTGCGTCGGCTATTACATTGCCCTTTATATCCTCATGTCCCGGCACCAAAATCAGAGACACCATATAATCTCGTGCCAGTGTATTGGGGGATTGTTTGCAGTCTCTAGTTTGACCTACTTACAGGGTGCGAGACTGCCTTGATACCAGCCTGGCTGCCAGTCATTATATTTATTTTCCTCCTCATGTAGCCTCCCTTTGCAATCATTTCTGCAGAGGCTGCAAGGGCGAATACCTCTGCCTGAAAGACCGTTGTATGCTTCCCCAGGCTTATGGATATCCTTTGATTAGGGCTGGGCCCACAAATACCGGCTCCTGTGCCCTGGCTGGATTTGGATCCGTCCGTGAACCAATTATCATTAGCAGTGCTCTCACTACGTGCTTGGTCTCTGTTCAGTATGGAGATGTTCACCTTTTCAGTGAAAATAATTTCAGATGCCATACTGTCCGTGGGCATTAGCAACAATGGCCGGTCCAGCATCGTGCCCGTAGTATAAGTGTGCCCTCCCACTCTGAAGTTGGGATGCCACAGATTGTTGGCTTTCAGTCTATGGATCGCATTTATTGTCTCCGCTCTCACATAAAGCTCCAGCGGGGAGTCCACAATGGTCTCCAAAGAAGCGCTCCCTGTACTGTTGATTGTACCAGTGATTCCCTGCAATGCCTATCTCTGGACTGCGGTTAGCAGCTTCACTGCGGAGGACACTTCTGTCCTTCTCCACCAGCCTAGTGCCCCGAATGATAAGACCAGCGATAACAAATATGACATTCGTTGATGCACTAAATATGAAATATCATTTAATACATCGGCGTGTATGGCTTTTAGATTATTGACATCACTAAATCCAACTGTTTCTGATAATCACTGGAAATTAAAATACGGCTGAAGGATTAAAATTTATAGGTACCTATCAAACAATGTCAAAGAAAAACATTAAGTTTGGTATAGATATTCAAGGAGCGTACAGTAAACTATCTTTTTTTTTTTTGTTTATTTAATACCTAAATTTAATATTTAATGCATACAGCGAATTTTCACTCAAAATTAAGCCTGGCTTAACGTGTCGGTAGAAATGCACATAAGTAAGACAAGAAAAAACTCAGCAAACCCATTATATTTTTCAAATTTAATATACCCAGTATTTTTAATTATTACATTCGATAATATCCGCAAATTGTGTATACAACTTGGTGCATTTATTTCTGTTTCTCGAGATATTATCAGCATTATGCACACAAAACAATAAAGATAATGCTTACAAACAACTTCTTACAAAACACAGGAAATTTTTACTCTATTTTAATATGTGTACAATTTTGTTTTAAAGTAGATAGCGAGCATAGGGTCTAACTAAAAAAAAAATATATGCAAAGTATCAGAAATATTATGATTTTACTAAATCATTTATACAGTTTTGTTTAACTAACCATTCTTCAATACTCTGTATTTCTTCCTCTACTCTAAATTCTAGCCTCACAACTTCTTTACGTGATCAGTGTTAGTGATTATTACTATATATCCACCCGCAGAAGTTCTTCCCACGCGTGAACGTCAGTAATGAAGCGTTCCAAATTTAAACATCCACCATTTCCATCTTAAGTTCTGTGCAAGGCGTCAAAGATATGCCTCTAACTATAACGTTATATCTTTTGGATTTGTACTTCTCAAATATTGACTACCAAATTACCTAATAATATTATTTTCCCTTCTATATCCATAAATAACATATTATCAAACATTTAAGCATTTATGCTTACATGATTATGTACTTAGCTAATCTAATCTAGACATCTAGTAAGTTCGATTATACAGAATTAAAGTGCAACTCCAAATTATTTATTCCACAACTATAAAGGCATTATTATTATTGGTGACTTATCTAAATATACTCACATAAATTAGGTTATCTAACATTTTTTCTGGGAGTATACGTAAAATAAAGATTAAAACTGCCATATTTCATGTCTGTTTGGAATTGAAAAATTATAGAATTAAAAAATACAGAAACAGATACCCTATTTCAAATTCCAAATTTGATGCAGTATTCCAACTCAGCATTTTTTTTAAAGGGGTTTGTTAAAACCTTACCACATCAGGCAGTCCTGCTGAGTCAAATCTCTCATCTAATAATTTCAATAAACCCGGAAAAATCCGGTTGTTACAATTGACCGGAATGAAATTCGAAACCCAAAGTAAGACCTTAAATTGCTTAACTATTACAAGTGCTGTGTAACTACAATAATTTTGTTTTTTTTTCTTTAAATTAATATTTCAATACTTTTTATAGTTTACAGAAATATTAATTTTTTTTTTAGTCAAAATAAATAATCAACTATTATACTCACTTTGTATGGTAGTTTACGATAAACATATTTTGTTTTTTTTTTCACACTATTCGGATAGAAATTTACTGTTACCCTGTTACATTATTGAATTTCCGTTTGTTGTGTATAACAGCTTTTAAATGCTTTGAGATTTCTACCCGAAAAAAAAACGATTTTGCTGTTTTCATTTAAATATTTTTGTTGACGCACATTTGATTATATTTACTAAACTACTAAATGATTTAAATAATATTAAGAAACATCTCTGTTATTAAATTAACTGATAAGATTTGGTTGAGTTTAATAAAATTTTGCTTATAAATAATATACTCTCTGTCTATTTTATGTTTTAACCAACCTCATTGATGCATCATAGGAGTAAAGACAATCTTCTGATTTCTCAAGCATTGCTATTGAAAAAAGAAGGAAAGTTGCCGCTTGTTTCACAGAAAAAGATACAAGGATTCATTTCATGAGTGTGACAGATAGAGATAGCCCTATTACTGCTTTGTTTAAGTACAATACTTAAAATAGTGCACCGTTTCCGGTTTCTGTTATGGCACTTGTCAGTTATCAAATCTAACCTATAGCGTCGTTATTTTGGGTATTTGGTTTATTACTAGTTATTTCTCGCCAGTTTTTTTCGCTTTCCTTCTATATTTAGCAAGAAAAATTGTTCTTTTTAGAGCACAGAGCCTTCTGTAAAGTTTTTAGTAGTGTAATATGGTTTGAACGCAAAAATCGAATTTAAACTAATAATGAAAAACCGCGCATAAGATATTCTGTTTATACGGTTTTTAATTTGACTCAGAAGTATCGATTTGATTGTATGGACAAAAATCGATGACGTTGGTTAAAACATAAAATAGATAGATAGTAGTAAACTGTAAGTAAATCATTTCAACAGAATTATTTTGTATTTTAAAATGAAACGGAAGAAATTTCTCACCTAATCACTATTTGTTTCAATTAATTTTTTTCTTAGGGGCTAAGAAATATTTTTTACTACTATTTAAAAGAATAATTTAAGATTAATGCATATTTATTAACGGCAAAGAAATCGTTCTCAGTATAGGAAAAGTTACACTAAATTAATATTGATACACAAGTTTATAGCCTTTACCATTTGTAAAGGGTACTTTTTACACTGCTGTTTACACTAGGTTCGGGTACATTTTTTAACACTATTTAGAGTGGAAGTCCCTGTACAAATGCTGGTGTATTTCTAGTGTTAAATAACGTAAAAAAATTCTTTTTCTGTGTGCGCTATACAATCTTTGTGATAACTTTGTGAAGAGGGCATAGAGCCTTACCGTGAAATACTGAAACTCAGCTCAAAAGTTTTAAATTTTCTCCACGTGCTTTCGGATACTACAGTTTCATTACAACCCAAATATTTCCGTATCGTCTTATCATTTCGTTCAAGAAGTCATAGATGATGTCCATTTTTATTTTTCATTTCCATTATGCTGTGGTAATAATTCGTCTATTAGGAGGATTTGCAACTTCTGAAATTGTCTAGTTAACCATAATCGAAATTTACATATGTAAATAAGGTATATGATTGGCAAAAATCGTTTAATGGAGCAATTCCTATTGGGGTATGACCACGGTATTTATTTATTTTATATTAATTTTAGTAACAAATTAGCGTTATTTTAAATTTTATCTTTATATCTGATAAATAAAATAAAAAATATATATGGGCCAACAGCTGTGATTTAGGACATTCTCATTAACCGCATCGCGGGCCTGAGCCCCACGTTGGGCGCCATACGTATAACGGCTACTAAATAGCGTTTATCCTGCTTACGGCAGCCAGATATAAACGGAGAGTTGAGTCGTGAGTTCAAATTTAAATTGGCAAAAATACAAGAAAACATCCCATATAAAGAGGTACATTACGTTACTAACATTATAAATAATTTTCTAACCTAATATTTCTTATCAAGGTACTCTTGAAATGTATAAAATGTATTGTCGGTTAAATATTTGCGTAGCTCTATTTTTGTTTTCTTTTCATTAGTAATTTCATTAAAGCAATGTGGAAGGGCATTATATGCCGAAATTATTTTATAAAAAGCTCCTCGTTCATAATTGGAAGGGCTGTGGGAGGGTATTACTCAGAAATCGGCATGTCTGGTAGCCATACCAGATGAAATATCACGATTACGGCTAAACAGATGCCTGGTGGACAGATAAAAGGATACCAAGTCGTAAATGTAAAGACATGGTAGGCTAAGAATGTTAAGTTTTTGGAACAGTGGTTTGCACGGCGTTTTACTAGTTTTATGCATCATACACCTAATTATCTTTTCTTGCAGTACAAAAGCCCGCTGAACATACGTTGATGAACCCCAGAGAATCAGACTATAAGATAGCCTGGATTGAATATCTCTCAAGGACAATGTTTAAGGGTATCTACATTAACCGTACTTCTGATTTTATAAAAGCCGTAGTAATACAGACCCAGTTCCACGCACACATACTCTACCTGATCTTTCCAATTAAGTTTAGAGTCCAGTACTACACCTAAGTATTCGTCGTAAACTGAATCAGCTTGATTTTTTCAATATTTAGCTGAAGCTTATTCATGTTACACCAGCTTGACATTTTTTGAAATATTAAATTTAAAGATTCTGAAACGTCATCATTTGAACCACCTTTTAATATGACGGTGGTGTCATCCGCATATTGATATATATATATGTCCCGATATCCAGAAAGGAAGTTAACTCGTTGACATAGATTATAAATATTAGAGGTCCCAAAATGGAGCCTTGTGGTATTCCTTGCACTATAGCGGCGTTGTGTGAAATATGCAAGTTCTTACATTAGATACTATAGTAGGAATACTAACGCATTGTGTTCTATTTGCGAGATACGATTTTAACAATTTTAAGGGAGTTTCACGAACACCACAGCGGATAGTACGTTTTGCAGGCAATCAAAAATTGCTTTTTCGACGACGCAGCTTAAAAGGCTTGTTAAGATATTATTTTATTATATAATTATTTCAAAAAATATGTACACTAGCGACACTTTCTAATTGTACGACCTACAGGGTAAAATAGAGCCCATATCTTTAACGTGGATAGTAGACGATTTATGCAGTAACTGGCCGCTTCGAAATATGTAAAACACAGATGTGCCGGTCTCTCTGTCGGTTATTTTAAAAAAGCTTAAGACTGGATTTATTAATGTGCGAAGTTGATGCATCTCTTATGTATTTGTTATCTTTGCGTAGGAATAAATTATTTGATGTTTGAAGTATTTCGAATAGCTGTAGTGTTATTAAATGGTTTTTAAAGGTATTTTCATTTACAGTTGAAACTACGTCTAGGACTAAACCAAAGGCATGTAATTATACATAAATAACAATATCAATGGTTTTATTACTTTTATTCATTTTATACGTATGCAAATAATAATGAAACTATCAAAATGGATCGCATGAAGACATTTAAAGTATTTAGCTATACTGAAATCAGTAAAGCACACCTCCGTTATGAAATGAAACACTTTTTTCAATATTACTGAACACATGAAAAAAGTGTTCATTCAATCTAGTTAATGCATAAACTAGATTGCGACACCCCTATGCAAGATATAAACAATATAGTAATAAGGATTATTTACTACTTCCACTTTCGTGAAGTGGGTGTTGCCCAAATAATTTATTAAATGCAGAAAAATTTGTAGTAATTTCGTTATTGACAGAAATGCATGTTTTGTTGTCCCTGCAGCGTTACCCAAATATGCTATATTTTTTAATCTAATTAATGTCATGATGATTCATATCATTTTTTTTAACTCGCTCCGGCTTCCTTCTTTAACATTAAATAATAAAGGAGATATGGCGAGGATGCATTCAAAACCATGATTTTTATTATCAGATTATCAGATATAGAAGGAAAGCTCTACACTCGTCAGAAATATTTTTTATTAGTTATAGTAATGGTATGTTTCCTTAATATAATAATAGCAAGATAAAATAATATTTCGATTATAAATTCCCTAGTTTCAAAGATTTTACCTCAAGTCTCACAATATTTTTCAAAAGAAATACAAAAATTTGAATTAGTGCTAAATGAACAGTAGTGATAGCATAAATACAAAATGCAGTTTTAAATTAGTAATTAATGATTAGTTTTATAAATATTAATTATTCATTATGTTAATATCGAAAAAAGGAGCCGGGCGAATTAAAAATAGTTATGAAAACAATCATTGTGAATCAATTGGATTAAAAACACAAACATATTTGGTAAAGCTGTAGGGATTGTAAAGAAAACAAAAACATCTGTTTGTATACAATATTATATTTAAGGTAAGTAAATGAAAAATTCGAATTGTGCTAACCGAGTAGGTCGGCAGGCATAAGTATGCGCCTTTGATGTATTTAATTCCTCTATTTTATAAGATCAATGTTTTTTTCTATGTTTATTTACTGCATTCTTCCTTACATTTAAAGTAGATTTACTACAAAAAAACACCGAGACCGCACATCTGTGTTTACATATTTCGAAGACGGCAGTGAATGCATAAGTCGTCTACTACCCATGCTACACATTTAGGCTCTGTTTTATGCTGTAGGTCGTACAATTAGAAAGTGTCGCTAGTGTACATAGTAAATAATTGAGAAAAACTGGATGATTTAAAAAAGAGATTAATATATGAATACAAATTTGTGGTAAAAATATTTAATTATTGCATAAGGAAATATATGACACAGTAAATTTGAAAGTAAAGCGGCCTTACTTTTTCACATTGGATATACAATAATTTTAATGTGATAAAAAAAAAAACATGGGAAACGTTGACTGACAAAAGTTAAAAAAATCCTTTTGATTCTTAGTTTTTTTTGTGATATGTAAAATGCTAAATATAAAATGTATCTAGTTAACAATTTCAATTAAAAGAAAAATAGGCTTAGCTGGTGGATGATGTACATCCGATTTGGCTACCGTGTGGAGTCCCCAGGAATATATTGCGCCCTCGGGATTAGTTTTCGATAATTTGGTCCTCGCATTATTGTGATATGGATACGGCGTTGGACCTACCTTTTAATCGGCTTTCACGGTCTCCAAATGTTCTCTGCCGCCACGTTGTCGGTTGAAAATTCTTATTCTTTTCCAAACAGTAGAGAAAATCGATGAAATTATTACGAAGAATCATTTCAAAATAGTAGATGAATTTATAAACGATGAAATTATTCATATTTTTAACTCAGATTACTGCGTTTTAACATGTGCCATTTGCACCTCACATAAAAAAATTAAAACACGAGCAATCTGCTTGGTTCGGAGAGAGCCTCGATCTCTCGTCCTCTCTTCGGCTTAAGGTCGGTATTTGCGGGAAACTGCCTCATGCAAAAATTTAGACGATATATTCAGAGCCATAATATTGAATTATTACCTATAGAAAAATTGTAAATAATTGTTATACTTATATACTTCTGAGGTTTTATAGAATCCATACTGTTTCAGGCCAAAAACCAGCCAAAGGACTATGGGGTATCAAACACACTCGAAGGCCAGTCGATACTCTAGTAAACAACGCCAAAAGCCTACCACCTAACGTGATATTACCAATGGTGAGGATCACTATAGGTAGAGAAGGTTTGAAGTTTAAATCTATGCACAAGTCGAACGAACCGCCCCCTCAGAGTTTCAGCGTGGACGCGATCTCCTACGGCGTACAGGATTTGATCTACACAAGAGTATTTTCGATGATCGTCGTTACCAGTAACGAAATCAAAGACGGTGTGGTACCTTTCGTCTGTCACGCCTTCGTCTGCGATTCCAAACATCAAGCGAGGCAAATAACTTACGCACTAGCGGCAGCTTTCCAGGAGTACGGCAACAGAATAAAAGAGGAGAATAAAGATAATCCCGAGTTGGCGAAAAAGAAGTTCGCCATTGATCTAAGAACTCCGGAAGAGTTACGTGATGCAGATGATGAGGAAACGGAAGCTTAGGTGTATTTGGTTTTTCTGTTTAATTTTTTAGTTTTCTATTAATATATTTTGCCAGTATTTACGATCTTATTTATTAAGTTGAGCGATTACATTGTACAACATTAGAATATTGAAACCAAAATTGTATATAGTATAATAATACGTACCTACTTATTAGTTCCTTATATCTGCTTTAAGCTTTGTTCCCTTAATTATAAATAATAAAATATTTAATCGTGAGATTTCGAACTCTAATGCACAATTGTTATAATATTTTGAATTAAATAGTTATTTATAATAATTATAGCATTCACTTATGTATGTGTAGATCGTTCAAGTTTAGTTGACAGTACCTACTGAGATTATGATAGACTCATATGCGAAAGGTATAGACTTGTCCTTAAAAGAAGTTATTTCGTTTAACCAGTAAAATAATCATCGCTTCTTAGAGAACATGACTGAAGAAGTAGAACGAACAAAAATGACTAGTTTATGTTTGATCGCTCTACGAACAAAGTTATTTTAACACAAACATGAACGACCTATAAACATTAACTAGGTACAGAATTATAATAGAAGGTAATATAAAAAAAAATTGTGTGTTTTGTTATTGGAATGTGTGGAAAATTAGAAGCAGTATAATTGACTGTTTTAATAAAGGACGTTTATAAATATAATAGAAATAAGTATATTTCACAAAACAATATACGTATATCTATAAATAATTTTATTTTTATTACTTATTACTATTTTATAAATCATTCCCATTCCTTTCTCGTGAAACTATTAAGGCAGATCCTCTTACAATAGCTAGTAATTATTCAGAAATGGTAGTAGATCTACAAGTACTTTGCATAGTCTATGCCACTGTATCTTACGGCACAAACTACATAGTAATGCATGAATGTGTAACGGAACGGGCTTTCTTATCTGGAAATTTTGTGGTGATCAGCCTAAATACTGTCCCAAATACTCTTTACACTGCACCTACAACCTGCTCTTTTGACCGACGAGCCACCGCTGGGAAACAATCTTTCTGTTTGGTAGCGATTGGTGGTAGAGAATATAGCCAAAGATATTTTACAACGGTGTTTTTTCTCAATCAGTCGAAGTAGGGCCGTTAGTTTGCCTGAAGAATGTCAACTTTTCTGGTAAATGGTAACAAAAATTAACAAGATGACAAATTAAACAGTATGGAATCAATGTTAACAAAGTGTTAAGATAATAAATTAGATAAAATAACAAGTAAAAAAAAATAATTGAAGGAATGTTTTAAAATTTTATAATGACGTTGAACAAAAAAAAGTTGTTATTTTTACTATACAAAACAAATTCTTCTATACATTGCTGTAAAGAGTACAACCATTCTCAATTTTCTAATTTTACACCATTTCTATAGTATATATGATTCGATAATAAAAACTTCATGATTTATTGTAAATATTTTTTATAGAGTCAATAAAGCAATACCGTACACCGGACACATGACAGATGTATTTTATTTGTTATTACCAACCATAATTTTGAATAAATAATATTGTGGCTTGCTAGAGCGTAAATTTAATTGATCATATAGAAACTCACGTGACCTTTGACGTAACAAGGCATGTTGGCAACTAATTAAATATTATTCGCTTTTGTAATAAGAAAACCGCAAACCTAATATTTGACTATTGATTTTAACATGCTTGGTGTCATATTACATATATTGATTGTTTTCGTCTTCATTTTATTCTTGCGTTTTCGTTATTTAAAACAGTTTTCCTACCAAATTTATTTGTCTATAGCTTTGTTTGTTTGTGTGCTTGGAGCAGTATCTACTGACGTCATCAGAGTAACTTGAGAGCGTCTCAGAGTTGGATTTAAAGATGGTACAAACAAACGCGCTCGATTGCAATATAACCTTAATTTATTATTTACTATTGTCAGATTGTCACAGCTATTATGACACGGAAAAGTAAAAATAATTTTTCAAATTAATGAATCTAGAACTGCAATAACAAATGCATCATATCTAGTATTTATGTACCTACCCAGTGAAGATTTTAAAATATAATGATCGTTCTTTACATCAATCAACATTGTGGTATCTGTTATTTATATCTATTTCGTGCATATTTATGCAGTTATAAATCAGATTACATTTACAAACGACAGTTTACAACACGGTGTTAGTGCGATAGGTTATGTTGCAACAAATTGCTCGTATTGCTCGGAACGTCAAGCCGGCGAGCAGGAAGAGCAACCTCTTTGTGATCTGGATTTGCTTGCTCTAAACAAACAAACACGCAGAAATCATGCTTTAAAATACAAACAAACGCGTATAATTCCTCGGATCTGCTTACATCAGACAAACAAACAAACCTTATATGTGATGAAAATCTCTATAGGTGTTGCATAACTAAAGAAAACCATTGAATTCATTTCTAAGAACTATATCCTCTGTACTTTATTCTCAGTTGCTTATTCTAATATTTCATTTGATTTGCTTTTTTCCGCGATACCCATTACATTGTTCGTGATGTAGATCGTTATGTAATGTTTCGTACTTCAAAATTGAACTCTTTAAAAATTGTGTTGTGGGTTGACCACCTTTGCTCGAAAATTGGTTTCAATTTTTCAACAACCTCGTTCTAATTAAGATTAATAATATTCGATCTATTCGAAATCGCTTGCTTCTTTTGTAAATAATATTTTTTCTATGGGGACCTACCCACGAAATCAATTTCAGTAGTATTTACTCTATCTGATTCAGATATTTTTTTTTATTATTAAACATGTATCTCGCAATCTATGATTAAGCAGCCTTCATAATCATCAAAATTGATCGCTAAAGTTATAGTAAAATATTTAAAAACAGCATTCCCACTAAAAACAATATATAAATATTTAGTGTTGTTTATTATTTAATAATAATAATATAATTCATGCCTTGGCATTCCTCATCAGCTTTCGTCAATTACAGGGGGCATCGGCTTAGCTATAAGTTTGTTCGCGTCGCATGAACTATTTGCACTATTATGCACTTTTGCACACAAAAGTTCTAAAAAGTGCATAAAAGTGCAAATAGTTCATGCGACGCGCACAAACTTTATGAGTCATTGAGTTTGTTCGCGTCGCATGAACTATTTGCATTATTATACACTTTTGCATACAAAAGTTCTAAAAAGTGCATAATAATGCAAATAGTTCATGCGACGCGAACAAACTTATTATTACGCCTGCGTCCCCTATTTGAATCCTATAGAATCTTAAATCGTCAAAATGTGACCTGTCAAGTCAGAAATAATTGATTTGACACATGTTTCAACTAGTTCTTTGGCTCTGACTTGCACAAAATGCACTCCTTCACTTGTGTCAAACCAGAACAATTATTCCAGTACAACATGTGCCTGGCAAATGACGCAACCTGCAGATTCTGCCAACAGGAGGAAGAAACACTAGTTCATGTGCTGTGCCAATATGAAGGCCTGGTGAGGACAAGGTTTTTAATAATGGGCGTAGAGAACCCCACAACTAGTAATTACACAAAGAAGCCGCTTTCAAAGATAAACGCCTAATTAAGAGGGTTCAGTAGGTCCAAAAGATAGCCTTGCTTTATGAGTCATCATTATGTGAATTGCAGGTTAGTATTTTATTAAATAGGACGCCTTACGTTATCCGCAAATGCAAATTTTACACTTTGGATAGTTTGGGTGGTTTCGACTATTCCACTTTCTTCTTTCTAGTGAACATTATTATCGTACTTTTTTTTCAGATTAATGCTTAGATTTCCCCCTGTTGCACTCATGTCAAATGGCATTGATCACCCGTTGGAAGGATGAAAGAATATTCTTCTCCAATCCAAAAAGTATTACGATGTCATCCGCCTAGGCCTGCATCTCGGCTCCAAGCGCCTCAACCATAGCCAGTAGGTCGTCTAAAAATAGTGACCATAACATTCCTGGAAAATTCCCTCACTGTAGACACCCCTTGCCCGGTCTTGCTCCAACTATCTCGCCTAGCACCGTTATGACAAGTCTTTTTGTAAGCATTTTGCTGCTTAATTGGTATAGATATTGGCGTAAGTGAGCAGGCGTATCTGGAAGAACTATATCCCTGATATTATTGAACGCATGAACACATCGCCTAATGTTTTCAGAAAAAATGACATCAGGCTAATTGGACGAAAGAAATTAGATTAGAGTTTTTTAATTTGCTTTAAATCTATCCGTTACAGTCTATAACAAAATTTTCAGTGATCACTCAAGCTCGTGTATGCAACCAAAATAACTTTGGAACACTTAACCAATACCAATAACAGTTTGTTTCTGAGCGATCAATACCACATTTATCACATCAATAGGCTTGTGGGCGTTTAATATTTTTATGTTGAGCACAAAATTACTATTGGGACTCTGGAACCAAAATACATAAATTATACTGATATTTTATTTCCGGTTCGCTAGCAGATAATTCAGAAAGAGTGAGATGTAATTTTGATAGATTAGAGGATTGTCTATTTTTGTGATTATGTATGTTACTTTCGGAATACAATTAATACTTTGTAGAAGAAATCATTAATTTAGACGGTTAGATATCTATTTGTACAGGCGAGTTTATTTGGTTGCCTAATTTTATAAAGAATGAATATCGGTAACTAAGAAATTCTTATGGGAAACAATTAAAAATCGCTGAACCAACATTAATTATGCTTTAGTGTATTTCGAAATGTTTTATAGAAACATTCTTATTTTAAGTATAAATTATAGACTGCTTTAAGTCTTTGAGTATGGCCCCACATCGCAGTTTTACCGGGAATAACTAATTTAATATTTCGCTTATGAAAGTTGATTCAAACTCTATGTAGAATTTGTATTTTTTCCAGTATTTCTTTATTTCTTACCTTTTACAAAACTCCAATAATGCGCTAATGATTACCTAATTTGGCTGTGTATCTTTTCTCCTCAGTAATTAAGTATAAATAAGCATATTTATAAAATCTTTATTGATAAGATTGGAGATAACAAACTACTGCTTATAATCAAATTCTTTCAATTCAATTTCCTTTAAGTAAAAATGTATACATTTATGTAAAGCAAGTATTACAACATGCGTTATTGTCCTAAAAAGAGATAAGTATAATAACAATAATTAAAGCTTTTATGTTCATAGAATTTCATAATTTTAATAATGTCATAAGTACAAGACCACAGATAAATTAAACATTTCCCTTAAAAAAAGTGTTAATGTAAGTATGAATGTTATAGAAATTCGTTTGAATTAATTCGGTAGCATATTAGGTACGAAATTTTTGAAGTGTCAAAATTAACTACTTTGGACCATGTCAAAGGTTACCTTAACCTTATCTGAATCTATCTGTGATCGAGTCGTTGAATCGTTGAAATTCTGACCATTATGTCTTACGTACGTCAAAAATTTTTCATTTTAACTTAATAGAATCTAATATTTGGACGATCTTCTCATCGCAACATCAGGATGTCTATGCTCCAAGAGGTCCTCAATGATTTGGGGTACGTCAGGGACCGACGTAGCGTCGTCCACTTGTTGTGGTGACGATTCCTCGGGAACCTCCTCACTCTCTATCACGTCTCCGAAGCTCCTATTCAACGAATAGTATCTTGGAGAGTCGGCGCAATCGATGGCCTCGTCCGATCTGGTGCAGGTGAAAATCTGCTGGTTGAAAACGGTCTCGTCCGGACAAATGAAACTCCACCGGAACGTGTGCTGCCTTCCGCTAGAGTACGTGACCGGAAGGCAGACGTGGAACAGTTGGCAGTCGTTCTCCACGTCGGCGTAGTAACCATATTCGCGACCGTCGCAGCTGAAGGAGTCACTGATATCCGTCCGGATGCTGGTAGCGTTACTAGGAAGCGTCAATAATTGGGCAGGAACTTGATCGGGCATTACCTAGAAATAAAAATTGTTGTAAAGTGCGAAAATGATCATTAGAAACTGCCAATTCACAATTATATAAGCAAGCAGCCTGATCTAAAAAGTTTTTCTTTGCTCATAAAAGTGCAAAGTCAATATGGCCCACTAAACAAGAGACCTATATGAAACATAACAAAAAAATTCTTAGGCGTAAAATTTGCAACATATACCTTGTAACGCATATGAAACGCTTTTTTTTTAATATTTCTTGGCAACCCAATGGACAAGAACGTAAATGAACAAACAAAAAATTCCTTAGGCGTAAAATTTGCAACATATATTTGTAACTTAACATGAAACGTTTTTTTTTTTAATGTTTACTTATAACATTTAGGAAATGTATCTTGTGTAACCTAAAGTAACATCGTTATAAGTAGCTGCGCATTGCGCATACACAACCACAGCAAATTTCGAGGGCACCGGGCACCACTGCCACGAGTAGAGTTTGCGTATGCTGGCCGTTGTAGCCAAATCAGATTGTGGCTTGGTGGCAAACTTTTGCTTTTTCTAATTAACATAATGGCAGAAACACCTGAAGCTATATACTTAGTTCAATTATGACTCACCTAAAATTTTTCTCAACTATATACATAACCTCAACTCATATTATGCTGGGAAAATAATTTGTTAGCGAACTTAATTCAGACCAATAGTGCAGTAGTATCAAATCATGTTAAAAAAAACTTTTATAACTTATTAATACCTTATTAACCTTTTAACATTTTTAGCTGCTGTAAGAAAAAGATACCTACTCATGGTTGTTGGGGGCCATTTTTGAGTATACCATAAAGATATGGTTTAAGCAAGCTGATTTGCAGTATACTAGATAGTGCAGTAAGACAAAATTAGTTGTAACAAAAAAATTAGTAAAGACATTTTTGATACAATTTAATTTCCGTTTGTATAACCTACAATACCTTACTACTTATAATTCTGTATCACAGAAGTAAAATGTCATAAGTTCATTTTTGGCCATTATGAAGTGTTTACGACTTTCTTAATCTGCAATTACAGAAAATGGTATACTAAAACTTCATAATGGGCAAAAATGGGTTTACAACACTTTACCGCCTCTATGGTATAAAAATGTTTCAAATGAATACGTTTATAAAACGTTTCTTAAAATGTTAACAGTTACGTTTCCAAAACGTATTCAAACGCAGCGTTTCTTTGAGACGCTTCTGAGGGCGGACATGTCGCAGGTTCTGACGGTAAACAAAAACGTTTCTGCACGTTACACTCGAAGTTTCAAAGTTAATAATGTTACATCTCTGAAACATTTCTGTTACCGAATTTTGTTTAGTGGGGGTGTTGTCACAGCATCCTTGGTGCAGGTACCATGTTCTGGGTGAAGTGTTTTATTTGATCAGATGGTAAGCAATATTAATATAGTTTAAAAATATTCCCTTAAAATTAACAAAAAATTAACTACTTTTTTCTTGTTCTAGAAAGTCTACATCAGAAAAAAATCTTGATTTTATAAATAAATAAAATGGTTACAGAAATTTTTAAAGCAAGAAGTTAAAAGTAAGAAGAACTTTGAATGAATAATAATTGAATTTTCTTCGTTAATAATTATAATACTTCTTTATTTCCTAAAAATTATATATTACCCAGATAGCAGAGGATATTCCTAGAATGTTCTTTAAACATGTTTTTAGGTATTTATACAGGGTCATGGCAAATGTGTAGCAACACCTGATTTCTGGCTAAATTACGGGTTCTATTCAAAATAACCTTAAAAAACTTTTTGTAATATTTTTATTTTAGTATGTGACATACTTTGATTATCAACAACTATCAGATTTCTTGAAATCTAGCGTCATCGGTAGTTTTCTTAAATGGATCATCTAGTAAACATTTATTATGAATTGCTTTGTTTTAGATGTACATATGTATGTAGATAAAAGGGTGATGTTACACTGCGACCTAAAAGATCTGTTGTGTCCCCTATTCTTGCTGCTTTACAGCTGGCCTTCCAATCCTATTCCTTTTAGAAAGTGTAGGATGTCAGAGGGCCCCAGTCTAGGTAAGTCTCCTTTTTCGATTTCACATGCTCCCAGGTGCAACGCCCTCGAGTTGCACAGTGCTACGCAGTTTGAGAGGAGATGAATGAATGTTTCATCCTGTTCCCCACAAAATCTGCATTCAGATTCCTTTTCCAATCCAAGCTTACTCAGGTGTCCTTTCAGTCTACAGTGGCCTGAAAGTATTCCTGTTAATATGCGAACGTTGTTCTTACTGAGGTTGATGCATTCTGTAAACCTCTTCTGGTTATAAGTTCCCAGAAGAATTTTACTTTGCTTCATTCTCTGGAGATTCTCCCAGTAACTGGATTTTCTCTGCTCTATTTCTATTTTTAGTTTCTTCAGTATTGTACTGCTACTTAATCCGCAAAAGGGTTTGTTTTAGATACTTTGTTGTTACTGATCATTGTCGAAATGCGAAAAGATACAGATAATTTTATTTCTGTTTAAAAAAGTTTATATGGCAATATCAAAATACGAATATTCTCTATCAGCTGTATCTGACAAAACGAAAACCAACGCCTTATTTTCTTATTTTTATTTAATATGTCAAGTCGCACACCCACCAAGCGTATATCATTGTAATTCTTGAAAAAGTGTCTATCCGAAAATAGAAAAAGATGACGTCATATCTCGAAACATGTGATAGTTGTTGAAACTCAAAGTATGTCACAGACTAGATTAGAAATACTGGATTTTTTTTTCTTAAGGTTATTATTTAAGAAATCAGGTGTTCTCCCACATTTGTCTGACCCTGTTTATTTCAATTATTATCAGAATATTCTACGAATATTTCGAATATTTATAGGTATACATACAACTATTCCTAGAATAATTGCAAAGAATACTCTAAAATTATTCATTTTTAAATATTCCAGTCATATTTTTCTATAATATAGGTATTCTAGGATTATTCTAAGATTAATCTAAATTAATATTATTGAAAAACTAAGTAATTTAATCCGTACGTAAGATGCAAATGAAATAGATTTCATCTAAATAATATATGTACACTGCCAGACGAAATTAATATCGTTGTCCATAGCGAATTTTCGCATATCGTATTTTCCTATCCAATTTTTACAATTTCCGGTACTCTTAGGTACCCCAATAAATCTCCTACCTCTTGTTCAAATGAAGTAACGTTTTCAATGTTATATGACATTTATCTTCAGTAACAGGTTAAAAAGTTAGATCTGGTTGCATCAGAGTAGTGTAAAGTGTTTGTACGTGATGTGTTGCTGTTCATAAAGGACAACTTGTCCCTGAACATTGACCACAGATAAGAAACGTCATTTTCGAATACAACCTGCAGATACTCAGAAGGTATTTCTGCAAAAATATTGGCAAAATCTTCAGATAAAAGAAAAATATGAGAATATCAATGTTATAAAATAATTGTGTGATATTTATATTACACTGAACGTAAAGAAACACACTGTCAGTTTAATGCACCTGCGACAGATCACATTTAGAAACGAATTCTCCCCTGTGCCTACTATTGTAAATATCCTGAGTGTAAAATTATAGTTTTAACAGTAATATTCATATTACGAAGTAAATTTACAGAGTAAATTTATTCGATTACATTGATTTTGTAAATTTACAACTCATACCAAACAAATACAACAAGTCTACTTTAAAAACGATGTTACCGTAAGAATACTGTAAAATTATACAGTCATTTTGTTGTAATATCACAATATTTTTTTTTCTATTTTGCGTTCATAAAAACGCAATTGTAACACGCTTTTGCGTATCGAAAAGTGCTTCATTGTGATACGCCTTTTTTCATTTCTATAGGTTGGCTGTATTGAATACATTATGACAGAAAGCAAATTGACGTTTAATGCATGTAAATTGTAAATACTTTAATCAAAAATTCTATACAAATTTAGTTTACATTGTTATTGTTATGAAACGTGGAATTACTGTATACATTTACACTGACGGAACAAGTATCTTGAGCATGTATTGTTATGCCAGGCAAATTCTTCGTAACAAAGTTTTGCTGAGTTATGTTATTGGCTTTAATGGTAGACTCTTGTGATTGAGAATCATTCGATGATATAACTCTAGAATGACCAGATGTACTTGGCCCTGATAAGTTGTGCGCTACAGCCACTTTACTTTTCATAGATGTTTCGATGTAACCCTCAGCTACCGCAGATGACTTCCATCCACCATGACGTTTTATAGCCAGCAAACCACTGCCTGCGTCTGCTAAGTGTGTAGCACTAGAAGGTCTGAAGCAATGTCCAGTATAAAGCTCTGAATTGGGCAATTTTAGAAAATCAGCTATTAATTTAGGCATTTTGCCAATCGTATTAATTCCAATCGGGCAGGATATACAATAACCATTGCGATATGTAAGGAAGAATCTTGAATGATTATATTTTTGGTCGCAGGGCGACATATTTTTTAATTAAAGTAATCCATCTTTCATCCGTAATTGCAAAACTCTTACGATATTATTTTTTGTTTTAGGTACTGTCACCAAAATAATATCACTCTTAAATTCTAAATCATGTATGGACATATTTGTTAATTCATCTCGTCTACAGGCACCTGTGTAACCCATTATTAAAACGATCTAAAATTAAATCCATTACATAAAAAATTACATTTTGCAAATAATATCATACCTTTATTGCTAAATACAATGCGTCAGAACCTTCTTCTATAAATTTATTAATATCTTCAATGCATAAAATTTAGATTTCTTAGCCTCGTATCCCTCAGAGAATCGTTTTAAATAGGCTTGTAATTTAATATATTTTGATATGTCTGTATTTTTATAAATGGAAAAGCAAGAACGAAGCATGGAATACATAGACCATAAGGTAGAAGATTTCTTATTTTTACCTTGTAATTCAAAATATGCCAATAAAATGTTTTCAGATATTGTGTTGACATTATTCTGTACAGCCCATAGTTCAAATTGATGGTAGCATTTTCATATACTGCTTTTGATTTTTTCGGTAATAAATTTATGACGGCGTTATCCGCAATTTCACGCAGTTGTGGTGGCGTACAAGATAAATTTGTCTCAGTATCACTCATTTTTTACAGTTTACAGAGACTATATTATGAAATATATTGTTTAAACAATTTAAACAGCCGAATTTGAATTTTGAATTCGTCAAATGTCAATAGTATGTCAATGTGACCAACTTCATATAAAAATAAAACTCAACATTTTTAATGAGATTTTTATTAAGTATTTATTATCAATTTATAATGCAAAATAGAAAAAATAGTATAAAGGACTCGTTTCATAAGGCTTTTTGTCGCACTCGTTCATTAGAAAACTCGCCTGCGGCTCGTTTTCTAAACTTGAACTCGTGCGACAAAATCATGCCTTATGAAACTCGTACTTTAATATACTATTTTACTGTGTACAACAGTAAAATTAAAATATTTATATTTGTCGTTTGTGTTTTCAATGCCGAAGACATCGAGGTCTTTTCTAGTTTTTTGAAAAAATAGATTAACATATTCTCAGCCACAATTCACAATAAAACAATAGCATTTTCGAAGAAAAGTACTGTTGAGTTTGGTAAATTTCACAATAATTTTACAAACGCAAAAATACTTGCAAGTGTAAATTTCAGAGTGATTATGAAATTTGCAAATGTTATTTAATTTTACCGATGCCCCAGTAAGTTTTGTCATAACAGTGCTAGTAACAAAGTAACCATGGATTTTATATATACAAATCTTAAAATATATGATTATTGCTTATTGAAACCAGTCCGCTCGAATATTTGCAAGAATCGTTTTTTGAACATTAAATGGCGCGTTTTAATACGATCTTGAATATATATGGTTTGTAACCCACTTTTCGTTAATTCTTACCGATTAACCAATAGTGAAGTTGTTGTTATCGGATCACGCATTGAACCATTGAACTAGCATTTTTTTTACACATAAAACGCAAAACACTTGTGATGAATGAAACATATGAGGAAGTGTTAATTTCCTAAAATGCTAAAAAAAAATTTAAGTGCAACACAACCTATTGTATCCCATTTTATGGATTAGATAAACGCACAATGGTTTCCATACAACTAACATAAAATACATAAATTATAAATAAATGTCTAAAAAACGATGTAAACAGTTCATTCGTTATACCTATAACCCATTTTATGAATGAGAAAACGCCTTTCAAATCGGCATTAGTTCGTAATAGAAACGTTTTAAATCGGCATTTAATTCTTAATAGAGGCGGCAGCGATGATAGTGTTAACTACATCAAATGTAAGGTACGATAAGAAATTAATTACACAATAGTTTGGAACTATGATGATTGATATAATTTAGATAATAAAAAGAAAAAATAGCAGTAAGTGTATACGCTATTCTAAGCGAAATTTCTTCCACCATATGCTACTTATATTGCTTACTGTCAAGTTCATTAGTAGATTGTAAGAAGTCAGATTACAATGTCAGGCACTTCTAGGAAATTGGTTATAACCACAATTCAATTGATTACCCGTTTAAATCACAGTCAAACACTACTACCTTCAAACAGGAATTAATTTTCTATGTTAAACGCATTTAAATTCTTCTTATAATAGTTAAACAGTTATAAATTTGGCTTGCTTAACTGTTTTATGCTACTGGCGCTTAGAGAACGAATTCGGAAAAATGGCTACCGTAAATTGTGTACTACCTACCTTCGTTGATAAATTATGAAAGCACGCGTTATGAATTTTAATACCCTAACTGTACTCGACCGTGTTTTGTTTTCTATATTTCAATTTTAATGTTGAGGTTACGCTTACCAGAAAAAATTTTCACTCATATTTATATAAGCCTAATTATTCACATAGGTAAGATATAGATAGTACGTCTATTTTATGTTCTAACCTTTCTATTGATGTGTTGCACAAATAAAAGCAATTTATCAATCTGACTACTTTTCTTAAGTACTGCTGGTGAAAAAGTAAGCAAAATTTGTGTTTGTCGAAGATCTTAGGACGTTTAACCCGTATTTACATTTTTACCATATGGAATCGCTGTTATTACTTATTTTTTTTGATAAATTCTCACCCATTACCACCCAGAGACTAACAATTTTTTCAATAAAAATGTTGATAAATTCGTTAACGGGTTAACCTCGTGAATGTGACAGGCAAGGATAGTCTTACTTACTGCCATGATACAAGAAAATATGGTATGCTTGATGCTATCTTGTTACATTGCTTAAAACGTATTCAAAATATAAATTATTTTAGCAATTCTTACTTTTCAATGAAAGCCTGAGCGGAGGTATTTGAGTGCTGCAGAAATATAAATAAACAGCTACATCTAAGACGCCGCCAATGCGTGGAATATTGCGAAAACACAGCTGCGTTGTAGTTCGTGTCGAGCAAACGAGTTATGTATAAATGCGTCATCGCTGTGCATTGAAATATTCCACGTGATTTACGGGTGAATATAGTGTTTATACATGGGTGTGTTTTTCTTACTCGGTCAAAACAACTAGAGGCTTTATGCGGGCAATCGGGTGCTTTTCTATCAACACCCGTATGTGCGTTTTTCGTTAGGAACGCAAACCACCTTGCTTTACTAATATCACATATCGAAACTAATAGCCAATTTGATCCCATAGCAAATTAATTAAGTAATTTATATCAGATTACTTGCAACTATAAAATTAAAACATAATATAAAGTTTATACGTCCTAACTTTTAATTTATTGTTATTAATTTTTCCGTTTAGTTGTTATATCAACACGTGAATATAGGAAACTACAAAAATCATTGAAATCACGCTTTCATTTTGCTCATTATTACTTTGGACAACTTTCTTTTTGTAAGATACTGTTCAACTTGAATACTTACTTTTAATTGATTTAATTTTTGCAGTTTATAAAAGACATCATACATCGAGATCATTGGATGCCTTGTTGTCCGTCGAAATTGAACATATGTTGCTTAAGGTATTGTACTAAGTGAACTATTTACTAATTTGCGACGCATGATTGCAACAAACTCCAGCAAATGAAATTATACTTAAGTGGCACGAACAGAATCTGATTAGCTAATGAAAATACATATCACATGATATAAACGTTCATCCTGTTCTGCCTGTGCCCGCCATGATAACTTAGCTCATTTAAAAATCACGTGGCACATACGTCTTTAAATAATCAAGCGCTACCTATGTTCTTGTAACATTTTGTATTGGTATTGCATTTTTTATCCCATAGTATCAGCCAAAGCACTTGATGGTATGCTTTATTAACTGAGTTACAGTACTAAATTATAAAAGCCTCTGTTACAAAATAATGTGATTAAAATGACCTTTTGCTACCTTTACTAAGCTTGAAGGCAATCAAGTGTCCTTTAAAGTTTACCATTAAAATGCATTTGTTTTATACTACTTTTAAAATTTTAATTGTAGATTCTTATCCTATACTTTGCGGTATTGTATGCGAATGCGCACATTATCAAAATAAACGCAGACAGTGCTGAATTTAAAAATTACAATGGAGTTCCAAGGCAAGTCGAAAACAAAACTGTTATAATCAACTTAGACGGATGGAATAAAGAAAGTGATAATATAGCCGCACCAGATGAAAAAAGTATTATTGCCCTCCTGCGCGATGCTGAAATTCGTGAAAATAGCAGCGCCATAGTTACAATACATAATTTTAGTGGAGGGGATGGGAATAGCGACGAAAAAGAAGATGACGAAGATGACGAAAGCAATAAGTGGCGCACCGAAATTTCAAAGATAGAACAATTGATTAATAGATTTCTAATTAACGGCACTAAAGAAAATATTACAATTTATATGGAAGACAGTGTAGATAAAAGCAATAACTACGAGCGATTTGTTCAATATGGAAAGGATAGCAACAAAATAAAGAAGCGGAACGTTGCTGGAAATAAAGATGGTAAGAATTTGGGATACGCAGATTAAAAAGATTTCCACAGTCAAAGAATAATACGATTTTATTTAAAGAGATGGTTTTTTTTTTATATACGAGCAACATTTTTAATATAAATGGAAGTAGTTGCACCTATATGCACAAGAAAAATTCCATTGGTTTTTGTAATTATATCAGTTAATGTAAAAGAATTAAGTCTACTCATGTAAATATACTCGGTGAGTTTTTTATCTTGGGACAACGAAATATATCTAAAACACTGCATCAAATCAAAAAAAGATCTGTTATAATGTAGGGGGCTCACTGAATGGTGCCGAACTCGATCCCCACTAAGCTTCGATTTACCTATTCAGCAGGGTATAACTTGCGCCCTCTATGATGAACGGTAAAAGTGAAATTCCTATTCATCGTGCTGGAAAACGTGGTAATACCGATTTCCACATTGATTCTATGAAAACTTGCTAAATTATTGGGCAATTTAGAACTAAAATTATTAACTTGAACATCCTGTATGTCTTAAACGATAGGCATGTTACGTTCAATCCTCATATTTTATATTCTAAAAAGCAAAATAATTCTACCATCACTTTATTAATATATAACATACATATACTCAACTCAAAAAAAAAAGATGTAGAGAAAATAAACCATAGAGAAAGATACATCTCCTTTAATCTACCAGCGATTGCGTATGTGCAGATTCACCAGATTGAATTCTTCGCGGAAACTGTTAAGGTCAAATTGTGCGAATGTAAATCTCTAGCCGAAAAGGTTGCGGCACCTTTGTCGCATACCGTAAAAAGTATAGCTTTCGGGATGATTGTCGGCATATATACCTTTCTTTTGTTCTTTACTTTAGTCTTCGATTGTTTACTCGTGGGTGTCTAGATGATGTAATTTGCAAATACTTAATGTGGTCTGCATTTAATTACATACCCCCGCTGTGTCTTTATTAAATTAATCAAAAAATAATCCAATAAAATATATTTCTTTGGCTGAAGAAATCCTTATCTGTGCATCAATGGTAGAGGATGAAACATTAAATTTAGTTATAATGTAGGCGGAAATAGCGGTCTTAGTAGTGGAGATGGAGAAAGCAGTGGGAATGGAAGTGACGATGAAGGCAGTGGTGGAGGTAAAGATGGAAAAGTAGGTCGTGATGGAGATAAAGGCGAAAATGGAGACAATGATGGAGTTAATGGTGAAGTAGGAGGTGACGGTGGAGGCAGTGGTGGTGGAAAAGGAGGCAGTGGTGAAGGTAAACGTAGAGGAGGAGGTTATGGTGGAGATAGAGGTGGAAAAGTAGGCAGAGGTGGAGGTAAAGTTGGAAAAGCAGGTCATCATGGAAGTAAAGGTGGAAAAGGAGGCAGGGGTGGAGGTGTAGGTGGAAAAAGAGGTCATGGTGGAAAAGGAGGTCATGGTGGAAAAGGAGGTCATGGTGGAAAAGGAGGTCATGGTGGAAAAGGAGGTCATGGTGGAGCTAAAGGTGAAAATGGAGGTGATGGTGGAGTTAATGGTGGAGCAGAAAGTGACGGTAAAGACAGTAGTGGAGGTCATGGTGGAGAAGAAGGTGATGGTGGAAGTAATGGTCAAAAAGGAGGTGATGATCGAGGCAGTGGTGGGGGTAAAGGTGGAAAAGGAGGTCATGGTGGAAAAGGAGCTCATGGTGGAAAAGGAGGTCATGGTGGAGCTAAAGGTGAAAATGGAGGTGATGGTGGAGTTAATGGTGGAGCAGAAAGTGACGGTAAAGACAGTAGTGGAGGTCATGGTGGAGAAGGAGGTGATGGTGGAAGTAATGGTCAAAAAGGAGGTGATGATCGAGGCAGTGGTGGGGGTAAAGGTGGAAAAGGAGGTCATGGTGGAGATGAAGGTGGAAATGGAGGTGATGGTGAAGGTCAAGGCGGAAAAGGAGGTGATGGTGGAGGTCAAGGTGGAGAAGGAGGTGATGGTGGAGGCAGTAGTGGGGGTAAGGGTGGAAAAGGAGGTCATGGTGGTGGTAAAGGTGGAAAAGGAGGCAGTGGTGTGGGTAAAGGTGGAAAAGGAGCCAGAGGTGGAGGTAAGGGTGGAAAAGGAAGTCATGGTGGAGGTAAAAGTGGAGAAGGAGGCAGTGGTGGCGGTAAAGCTGGAAAAGAAAGTCATGGTGGAAAAGGGGGTCATGGAGCTAAAGGTGCAAAAGGGGATGAGAAAGGAGGTGACGGTAAGGGCAGTGGTGGGGGTAGAGGTGTAAAAGGAAGTCATTATGCAGGTAAAGGTGGAAGTGGAGGTAAAGGTGGAAATGGAGGTCATGGTGGAGGTAAAGGTGGAAATGGAGGTCATGGTGGAGGTAAAGGTGAAAATGGGGGTGATGGTGGAATTAATGGCAGGAAAGGAGGTGACGGTGGAGGCAGTGGTGGAGATAAAGACGGAAAAGAAGGTCATGGTGGAGATAAAGGTGAAAATGGAGTTAATGATGGAATAGGAGGTGACGGTAGAGTCAGTAGTGGAGATCAGGGTGGAGAAGGAGGTGATGGGGGAGGTCAAGGTAGCGAAGGAGGTGATGGTGGAGGTCAAGGTGGAGAAGGAGGTGATGGTGAAGGTCAAGGCGGGAAAGGAGGTGATGGTGGAGGTCAAGGTGGAGAAGGAGGTGATGATGGAGGCAGCGGTGGGGGTAAAGGTGGAAAAGGAGGTCATGGTAGCGGTAAAGGTGGAAAGGGAGGCAGTGGTGGGGGTAAAGGAGGAAAAGGAGGTCATGGTGGTGGAAAAGGAGATCATGGTGGTGGAAAAGGAGGTCATGGTGGCAGTAAAAGTGTAAAAGGAGCCAGTGGTGGGGGTAAAGGTGGGAAAGGAGGTCATGGTGGTGGTAGAGGTGGAAAAGGAGGCAGTGGTGGGGGTAAAAGTGGAAAAATAGGTCATGGTAGAAGTGGAGGCCATGGTACCAGTAAACATGGAAATGGCGGTGGTGGTGGGATTAATGGTGGAAAAGGAGGTGACGGTGGAGGCAGTGGTGGGGTTGTAGGTGGGAAAGGAGGTCATGGCGGAGGTAAAGGTGGAAATGGGGGTGATGGCGCAATTAATGGTGGGAAAGGAGGTGACGGTGAAAGTAATAGCGGAGGTAACAGCGGAAAAGGAAGATATGGTGAAGATAAAGATGCAGAAGAGGGTGTTAACGTTAAAATAAAGGTTAAAAGTGTTGATATGGGCGGAAGTAACAGTGAAGATGAATTAACCAGAAGTGTTGGACACAAACATAAAAAAACATATACCGCTATCCTTGAAAAACGCGAAACTCTAGATAAGAACATTAGTCAACTTATAAGAGAAGGCAGAAGTACAATAGGAGGCCCGTGTGCCTCTAGAGGCAACGGTTCCCATAGAAAAAGCGGATGTGGGAGTAGAAGACGAAGTAGAGAGATGCAGAATCGAGAAAGGGTTTCAGATCTGCTTCAAATGGGAGCAAGCAAATCAGCCACATCTACTAAAAAGAAAAAGAAAAAGGAAAAGGAAAAGGAAAAGGAAAGAAATAAACACAAAAACCAGCAAATGAAGAAGGAAAAACACAACTTTTTAACCTCGAAGAATTTAAGCCAAGATAGTGGAAAAGGGAACGGTGGAGGAGGTGGAGGTGGAAACGGCGGTGGTGGAGGTGGTGCGAGCCCAGACGGGGGAGGACGTGGCGGCAATGGTGGCGGAAATCAAATATCTTTCACGTACAATATGGCAATATTTAACTACATCTTTGATTGTAAAGATCATAAAAAGTCCCATGGATGAATAATAACTTATTTAAATTTATTTCTTCATAATTGGTAGGATTATTAAAGGAAGGACAAATTCTATTAAATGCTATTTTTTCGCAAATCGAAGGTGATCTTTGTATAAAAAGAAATCATTATCGATTAAACATCAAATGTATTTATGTTATTTAAAACAACACATATTAAGAAACTGCTAGGTACTTATCGAGTTTTAATTTTAACAATGCATTATTATAGAATAATATCTATGGACATTATGCATTATTAAAGAATGTAATACCTAATAATAAAAAAATCATTTTGTATGTACTGATTGCTAATTAATAAAATTCAATTGAGTCGACTACCTGAATGCTTTGTTGTATATTTTTTGTGATTCCTAAACCTTACACATCCAACAGCAATATCATATACAAGGTGAAAAGTGTGGATTGCTTTCTGGGCGACTGGGAATGGGAAGGACTTTAGCTGTAGGCACACCTACACACAAATTAACACACATTTATTAAAGTTCGGCTAAAGCTTACCCTTATATCGTTAGCGATGATATGAATAACAGAATAATAACCAATTATTTATCTAAGCGAGTTATTATATATAGTTTGTAAAAATAATATTAAATCCAACAATACATGTGTGTTAGTGAAAAGGGAAATAACAAGACAATATTCATGTGACAACTAAAATCTATGCATACTTCTTTTCTATTCATACTTATTTTTATATCGAAGCATCAGATAATGTAAACTTACTATAAATTTCAATAAGAGTTCGTAAATAATGCCAAAGAAGAAAAAAAACGACTTCTAAAAGTCAATAATCAACTAAATAACAAACATAGATTCTGAAAAGAAAACTACCAATAGTAAATGAAGACCTATTCTTCGGTAAGTAGTATATTATTGTAAAAATATTTTTTTTTCGTAACAACGTTGGCAACCTAACACATTAAGATCTGAATAATGACCCATTGTCTGTCGAGCACTTTTTTTAAAAATATATTAATATTTCTTCCTCTACAACAACGGGATAGTCGTTGCATTTCAACAAGGTAACCATTCCATTTCAGCGGGGTAGTCGTTGAAATAGAACGTCATAAGCACATACCTATTAATATATTTAAAAAAAAGTTCTGTAAGGATTACAACTTATAAGACTAAATTAAATATAGTACTATTAGTAATTTATAGCAATAGTCACGCAATGTACTGAATGACTTTAAATGATTAAAAGGTTTTTGAAAATAATTGTGAGAAACATTTGAAAGTAAAAACGTTCATAATGTTAAAGAAGGTAAAAAGGCAAAAATAAAGTTGGAGAATTAAAAAAAAAAGAAAAAAATCAGTTTCCTATTGGCATATCGCTTATACCGGTAATATTTTATACAGAGAATTAGGTACTTATAATCTTAAAAAAGATATTTGTAGGAAAATGTAAAGGCCATCGACCTGTATAAAATATCGGAAAAACAAACTGGAAAATAAATATTTTCTTTAAAGAAAACTACGACTTTACAATATCATCGCCACCTATCCCGCAATTCCTTTCACAAACAATAAAATAAAAGATAGCTGCTAGAGGTGTATTCCACATTCTACAAGTGCTACCTATCAGGGTGAATGGACCAACTTACTAATTCACCTTCTTCAAAGAACGCGTTCTGGAAAAACGCCCGACATCTAGTAAATACATATAAATATTGAGTGAATAGTGGTAACAAAAGACATTTTGGGGCGGTGTGCATAGTTGTAGAAACAATTTATCTGTTTAACGTCGGAAAACTGCTACAAAAAGTAGCAGAAGCAGGTTGTAGCTGCTAACGTAAAGAAGCAGTTTTATACATCACTAGAAACCGCTGTTGCTAAAGCGTTTTGTGGTTATCTATCCCAGTAAACACACATGTGTCTGTTACATCTCTCCTAAGTATCATTTAAGGAACAGTGCTATGTAGCTTAGATACGTAAATGCTACATAAATGTATGTGTCCTAAATGTTATCTGAACTGAACTGCGATACGTGGCGCTAGATACATTATAGTGATGTATCTCAGATGTACCTAACAGTACATCACATATCCTTGATCTGGTGCTGTTCAAGAACTATTCGTGACATATCTTTGTGTTTCCCGCAGTTTGAAATTTCTGAGCGACTGTGCAAATGGCGTGTCCTATGTTGGTGTCGGTTTGTGACATATATTTACTGGTTTAACTTTAACTATAATAAATTTACCGGTGCCAACCGGTATTAAACGTAAGTATATTTTTACTTTACAAACTAACGTTTTTGAATCTATGCTGTTATTTATAAAGACGGACGATGTTTGTGAAAATGTCTGTTCTAACCTCACATTTATTTGTCAGGAATTATTCACCGCCTTTTATTTTTAGGCATAGTTTTTTATTTCACTAAAACATCTCAAGATAGAAGAAGGATCAGCTGCGGACGACGATACTGAGGAAATAGAACAACTACTACCCCTGAATTCTAAACAAAATTTGAATAATTTCGAGTTCCTTTTAAGCAATGATTTTAATACTCCAAAAATCGTAAGTGAATTACGTGCCGGTTTTCAAATTAAAAAATGTTAATTTCGTTTTAGCGATCATTCATAAACAGAATCGGAGGCCAGAATGGTGAAGATATTTAATACGACTCTTGGAACATTGCTCCACCAGCTTCACTAACGAACTTGCGCAGCATCTAGTTGGTTCGGACAAAGAAATAACATAAAAGTTTGTGAACTGTGTAGAACCATATTATTTCCATTTTTAGGAGTTGTGACGTCATAATTCAAGGATTATAACGAACACACGGACGGAGCGGCAAGTGAGTTCTTTATATCTTGTAAATCCAATAATATTTATATGTATTTACTAATGGATAAATATATAACTTAATGTAGTTTCGAAAATGATGTTTACCTATTCCTAAAGGCCGTTTTACACCTAGCTATTTATTGCGCAATTTATTGGCCAATTTAAAATTGTTACTTGTGTAATACGATTTAATACGTATTATACACGTAACAATTTTAAATTAGCCAATAAATTGCGCAATAAATAGCTAGGTGTAAAACGGTCCTAAATATGTATCATACAGAGAACATAATAACCGCTCTGAAATATAACAGTGTTCATATATCAGAATCATATCTATGTGATGTCTCAGAGACATATCAAAGAGAGATGCTTGATGCGGACATTACGCACCCAATGAAGCTTACCTGTGCCTTACATGTTATGTGTCCGAGAAAATAAATAGATTGTTACGTGTCTGAGATATAAATGTGTTTACTAGGATTACACCTTCTGAAATGTATTATCGCCCCCGAAAAACATATGGGGATTCCCTGTACGCAGAAACTGTTACGATCAAACGAATGAGTCAACTCAATCTTCGATGTTGGAATAAAAAACACATTTTAGCCATATTAAAAATGAAAACAAAAAAGTCGTAATCAAACCCTAATCAAAAACACTTTTTAATGTACTGAACGGTTATGAGAAACATATATGTATAAGTACTGTACATAGCGATTATCGGAGTAGCATTATTTGCCTTTAATTACCCTTTTGTTACCGTATTCAAAAAAAGAAAAAATATTCAGTCATCAGGTGGTTTCCGTCGAAAACAAACATATGCTCCTCAAGGTACTGTATTTAATAGTATCATTATTTCTTGACGAAACTTGATTGGAATAGTTGATAATACTTTGATTCGTACTCTAAGTGAAATCGGTATTGTAAGATGTTTATTAGAGGATACAAACTTAGATTTAAATACTGGATCTCAAGTACGGACTGTTTCTAAGTGATAAAGTGTAACGGGTAAACTTTGTGACAAAGCGTTTTAGCATGCATCCGCAATAGAGGCTGTTTGCGGATAAATAAGGATTGTTATCGTTTTTAAGTTAAACCACGCTTGAGTAAAGATTTCTCAGCAACTAACAGTAGTTTCTACTGAGTTCTTTTTTGCTGCGAAATAATAAAACGAATAAATAAGTAATAATGCATTCTAACTACAATTTAATGTAAGCGTTTATGTACGCGCAATAATCTGTTAGTGTAATACTAACCTGTATAAAAATGTACAGACTTTCTTTTTACCAAATTATTCCAAAAAATTCCTCTAGAAAATGAAGTACGGTATAGGTGTTTCAAGCTAGTAAAAGATCTTCGCCATATTTGCATCATATCTAACGTCAAACTTACACTTACTACTTTTCTGGCAAAATGTTTCCAAATGTACAGTAATGTTAGTAACATTTTGAGGTTAAGAATCCTGGCCGAGGTTGCCTTTTGTTACATGTGTAATAAGTAGAATTGTGACAGAATATTGTGTTGTCCGAAATCTCAACATCAATAGAAACGCCGTCAAATGGTACACTGATTGCTCCAAAATGACAGGGAGAGCTAGAATAGCAATATATGAGTCTAGAACCAAGTACTTCCAAAGCTTGGAGAAATATCCGAATATCTTGCAGGCGAAAATAAACGCTATTGAAAGATACGTCTAGTTCAATATTGATAGGAATTACCGAATTCAGATTATCATTATGTCTGATAGTCAAGCAGCCATTAAGATGCTCAGCTCACATGAAATCAGTTCCAAGATGGTATGGGAACGCTTAGGGAAATTAAACGAGCTAGGCAAAAGGAATAAAGTAACCTTTTCTGTGGGCTCCGGGCCTCACAAGAGTGGAAGGAAACGAAATAACGGATAATCTTGCAATACAATTTGTTGGCCCTGAACTCTTTTTCTGGATAAGTAGCAGTACAATACTGAAGAAATTGAAAACGAAAATGGGGCAGAGAACATCCAATTATTATAAGAATCTCCAGGGAAAGAGGCAAACTAAAACTCTTCTGGGAAGCTATAACCAGAAGAGATTTACAGAATGCATCAACCTGAGTAAGAACGACATATTAGCAGGAATACTTTCAGGCCATTACAAACTGAAAGGACATCATCTTCTCTCAAATTACGTAGCACGGTGCATTTCAAAGGCGTTGTACCTGGAAGCATGTGCAATCGAAGAAGGAGACTTACCTAACCTGGGGCCTTCTCATATCCTACACTTTTTGAAAGGAATAGGATTGGAAGGAAGAGTAGGGTACACAAAAGATCTTTTACATAGGTTGTAGTGTAATATCACCCATATCCTCTCTGATTAATATGAGCTAACATGTGAACCTGGCAACACTTAAAAACACGACGTTATTAATTAACCCTGGCAAAGGTCGTTTGCTAGCTTGAAAGAACTACATAATTTCAGTTAATTGTAGTATATTTGATCAAGTATCGTCATGATACAGAACAAAAAAAAACAAGAAGAAAATATATGAATGCAAGATCATTATCTTAAAATTAAATATGCATTAAATTAAATTGCAGATTCTCATTTTGTATTTTGTGGTGGCGCATATTCGCGCAGACAAGACCAATGCGAGAGTAGGCAATGGAGGACATAGAAATCATAATGTAAAAGGTTACAACGACCCTGCGCCTCGCATTACACGAGATCTCCACGCTAAATATGATAATAATACCTCTGAAAGTGACGATGGAAGTGAAAACGATATAACAGATGGGGGAGGTGTATGGTTTGAGGAAAGTATCCAAGATGGTGAGGATGAAGGTACCGTTAGAATATACGTACCGATTGCCGATATCCATAAAGATGACAGTGGAAGAGATAAGAGCGATAAGAAAGGCAAAAATGGAGGCCAAAGATTCCGTGGTAGTAATGGAACAAGAAACAATACCATCTGGCGTAATGAGTTTGCCAGAAAAGAACAAACGAGTAAGGCCGATCACAGGAAAGCGGAAAACAAAGATAACAATAAGATAGGTATAGCAAGCGCAAGCATTCATAAAAGCAATAGAGTAAAGGCGAAAGATCGCTACAGGAAATTTAAGAAAGGTATAAAGCGGAAGTATGGGAAGATGGAGTGGAGTCAAAGAAGCTCCTACAGAAGCAGCATAAAGGGTATTCACAAACGCAATGGTGGACGTAAACTAGACGGCAGAAGACGTACTTCAAGAAAAACGAGTCGAGCGGAAAACAAAAGAAGTGGAGTGTCGCGTGAAAAACGCGGACGTAGAAATGTTAGGAGGATGGATGGTAAAATTGCAGATACAAGTGTTAGTTCGCCAAAACTTACCATCAAACGTGTAGTTAGAAGAGATACCAAAAAAGGAAAAGGAACAGGAAAGGGAAAAAGGAAAAGGAACAGGAAAAGGAAAGAATAACAAACCTGGTGATAACGACACGAAGAAGAAAAATAACAAGAAACCATCTACAGGAAACAAAAACCAGCAGAACCAAAATCAAAATAAGAAACCTCCAAAAGGTGACAACGGACCTAAACAACCCACAGATATTCCTGTAGGAGGTGGCGGCGGAGGTGGCGGCGGGAATGGAGGTGGGGGTGGCGGCGCGGGCTTGGGAATGGGTACTAGGGCTCGCGGTGGTGGGGGCGGAGGCGGGAATGGCGGTGGTGGTGGAGGCGGAGCAAAAGCGGGAGAAACGCCTGGTCGAGGCGGCAATGGCGGGGGCAATCGCATAGCTTTTACGTATAACATGGCAATATTTAATTACAAATTAGGTCAAAATAAAACGTCGTACAAATACTAG
Source organism: Protaetia brevitarsis (assembly GCA_004143645.1). Lineage (NCBI taxonomy): Eukaryota > Metazoa > Arthropoda > Insecta > Coleoptera > Scarabaeidae > Protaetia > Protaetia brevitarsis. The sequence continues at coordinate 69,237 of RXPK01001412.1, forward strand.
AATATTGAATTCTCACGAAATATGCGTCTTCTACATCCTGCAGAAAAGACTGCAGAGAATTACTTTCCTATCACGAGAATTTGGAGATAATGGTTGACCAAAAAAGATTCGATATAGAATCCTTGGCTTTCAGTGTACACTATGTCAAAAAATAAATGCGAATGGAGGAGGCGTTTTAGGTAGGCAACCAATTTAACAAAGTCATATAGTTTTATTTCATTATGCATTTATTAAAGCCTCTTTTTGTCGACGAATATGCTTAAACCATATACCGCAGAATCCACATCAACTACGAACAGAAGCGTACGCTTCATGCATATAACGACGTATTTGTTTCGAATTTGGATGGCTCCTGGGTATGTATATAAGTATTTAATAAGTAGAAGAAGTAACGAGTACAACGTAATTTTAAACTAATAAAATTTAACGCTAAATTACTCCAAAAAAAGGTGGGGTTAAAGATCAAATACCCTTAATTCAATTTCTTAATTTATTACCAAATTTTCGCTGAATTTTCTCAGCTTCTTCAGGGTACTACAGAGAACAATAAGATGCACAAGCACACAAAAATATAAAAATTAGAGTTACATAAAAATGAGATTGCATCAGTACTGGAAGAGAGATAATAACAGACTGAACGTATAGCGTAAAATTCTTATCGTAACAAAAAGAAGTAACTTAATAAAAAAGTACATATGGTTGTTTTGAAAATTCAAAGCTGATATAAATGTAAAAAGACAAAATCAGATGAATGACAAACGTAAAATTTAGTAATATGAAACAGGCATGATAATTAATGAAAAATTAGGTCTATATAAATGTTATTTAAATTATCAATATCTTTTTTGAAATTAATAGAATTAGGAGTTTTATTAATATAACACATCTCTAAGAAATTACGTTTAAATGTATTGTTTTCAACACCTAAAACTTTGACATTATCAAAATCAAACAAATAGCCAGTGTCATTAGTATGGACACTGAGTGCAGTACTGTTGATGTCTAACATTGCTTTTATGTGCACTTAAGTTTTTATGATGTCTGGCCAATGTATTTTTCATTACAACCCTTACATAAATACAATAAATGACATCTCTTTTATCAAGATAGTTCGTCTTGTCCTTCAACCTGGAGAAGAAAGGGTTAATTTTCTTAGTGGGGTAAGTAACAATTTTCATATTGTACTGTTTCATTTTTTATATTTTTGTGTGCTTGTGCATCTTATTGTTCTTTGTAGTGCCCTGAAGAAGCTGAGAAAATTCAACGAAAATTTGGTAATAAATTAAGAAATTAAATTATTTGATCTATAACCCCACCTTTTTTGGAGTAATTTGACGTTAAATTTTATTAGTTTAAATATAAGTATTTAAAACTGTGTATTTTATTGTCTAAATTAAGACGTTATAAGCATTAGTGTTCGAATAATTTGCTCCATGTTTGAAACCGCCGCAGGACGGGTTTTAAAGATGTATATGGAAATAGTGGAAGTAACAACTGTCAAAACTTAACGTATCGTGAAATGAAATGTACATTATTATCTACATTATTATATTTTCAGTTTATTGTGCGATGCAACAAATAAATACGAATAAGATTTAAAAGGATACATTCAAATAAATAAATATCGTGCGCGTATATATCAAAGATGTGACAAAAGAAAATTCTGCAACAAGATCGGCTTTGCATCAATGGTTGCGCCGCTTTTCTGGAATAAATATACTTTAATAAGCAGTATTGTTAATTACAAATGTTTTATATGCTAACAATCAATAATTATTATCCAATAATTTATATATTATTTGTCTTGTGATTAAACCGTATACGTGAAATCCATCAGATAATATTAGTTTATGAATATTTCAAATTTTACCATCCAAAATAAGTTTTGCTTGTATGCTTTCTGAAGTAATTTCCGTTACTCCCACTATTTCCAAAAACATCTTAAAAACCCGTCCCGCGGCGGCTTCCAACGCGGAGCAAATTTTTCGAGCAGTTTTAAATATTTATAAATATGATTTAAGGATATTCATCGACAAAAAAGGCTTTAAGTCCATAATGAAATAAAAATCGAAATATTAGGTATTAGAAGAATTGTACATTACGGATCACAACTATATGACTTTATTAGATTGGTTGCCTATCTAAAACGCCCTCTCCATTCGCATTTAATTTTTGACAGAGTGTACATTAAATCGTTTTTTTGTATAATTTGTTGAATCACGCGACCATATTGTGACATAGAATTGCGTACATAGCTCATGTAGTTTCTATAAAAATATGATACCCGAAATCTGGGTTCGTTTGCAAATATTCTCTCTATTCTATAATCATAATGTCATATCACTAGATAGTAAATTTTGGTTAATATCCATTTCAAATTCAGGATCTAATGTAAGTTGCCTGTGTAAAATAATCTACTTCAATAAATTCTATAACTACAATAGTCTTGTAAAACTTATCTCCGCATTTTTACAGATTATTTAATATACTTAATAGTTGCACAATAACATATAATAGGACATATATAATAGGATTGTGAACCATTTTTTTTATTTTTTTTTTATTCGAAAGTTTTAAATTTTTACAAATTTACAGGTGGTTTGTTTATGAGATTTTTAAAGAAAAAAGTTTGAAAATGTATATTTTTATAAAATTTAACGCAACGTCACAACTATTCCGCCCAATAAAGAATTAGGAGATTCTGCTTTTGTTCGTGCTAATGATTATACTTATGATGCGCTAACTACCAATAAGCGAAGAGAATTTCAAAAATATATAAATTCTATTGGATAGCAAGTATTCGTAATCGTGATTCCGAATCACTGCACGAACGAATGCAGCTTTAGTCTCCATTTCCGCTGTTAGTTAACGTGTCTAAGTTTCAATTAAGATATTGTATTTAACTGGAATACTTTATAGTATCACGTTCTTTTTAGAAAGAGCTCATCTCAAAAATCTAGATTTGTTGGAGAAATATCCTAAAATCATCATAGTGTCATCAATAGGTGGTAAATTTTGGGAAAATTTTAAGTTATTTCAAATTCAGGATCTAATGTAAGTTGTTTGTGTAAAATGATCTACTTGATTTGTATAAAACTTACTTACAAAATAACAATAGTCTTATAAAACTTACTTTAGCATTTTTACAGATTGTAGTAGTATTGTAGTACCATACCTTGTATATATCATCATTATTAAATGATCATACTAAATGTCACTTAAACTCTAACCAAAATGATACCTGACGTGTGTAACACTGGGCCAACCCAAAAATCGTCAGTTTTTTATTGACAAAAACATTTGTGGTGTCTTCACGACATAATTTGAAATTTATCATTTTTTTGTATAATTTGCTGAAAGACCCCGCCCAATTGTCAGAATAATTCCGTTTTCACAAGCAAGATTTTCACGTTTCTGATTTTGATCGACGAAAGATAGACAAGACATACTTGATGGAGCGTTCTCAACAATAAATGAGCACCCACTACAGATAGAAAACAAATGTCAAAATTATATATTATTATTATAGAACAGCTATTTTATTTGTTTCATTCAATATATTAAGTGCAGTAATTGATGTTTCACACTGCTATTACAAAAACTTAAGAAAACATATTGTTTTTTCTGCATTTGCAATATATTTAAATAAGACAATAAAAAATAAACAGATCTCTCAACAACTACATAGAAATATTGTTTTTGTCAAGCCTAGGTGGAGAAAATTTTATTCCAAGTAATAATAATTATTTTGTGTAACAACCCCACACAATGTAAGTTTCGCTGATACGTTTTCCTAGTTTTTATATCGATTTTGGTTAAGAAATACCTATGCAAAAACACATAATACATGAATAAATCACTATAGAAACTCGATCATTATGAAACGTAACCCCTCAGAACCTATTACTAGTTATTATTGTCACTTATTACAATCACCGTTTTATCATTGATTGAAAATGTGAATTTATACTTTTCCGTGTAAGTACATGTATCTCCACTCGTTACTGAATCAAATAAAGTCGTCCGCAATATAAATACATAAAAATATTGAGTGAATAGCGGTAACAAAAGACACTTTAGGGCTGTGTGCAAAGTTATAGAAAGTCTGTTCAACGTATACCGCTATTTAAGGAAAACTGCTATAAAAGGTAGCAGCTTTTTTAAACTGCTAACCAAAAGTAGCAGAAGCAGGTTGTAGCTGCTAAAGTAAAGAAACAGTTTTATACATCACTAGTAAATATTGTTTTTCGAAAACTGTTCATCCATTCTTCTACCATTTTTTAATAAAAATCCATTTATTATTGTAATAGCATAGTAATTACTATAATAACAGCAATTAATGTAGGGGTAACAAATATCATAGTTTGGGGAACAGAAATATCGAAGTTTTTATTCAAAATCGGTAGACAGTGGAGAGTTAACCTCACTTTATGTAGGTAATTAGTTTTTTGATTTTGTTTCATGTTATTTGCATCCAAATTCGAAGTGATTCGAACCTTATTGAATTTCAACTTACTGTGTGAATACGTGTAATCATTTTTAAACACACCGTGTATGTGTTAAATTAGAAATAACAATTTTTACAATTTAATCTCATAACCGGCTAAACGTCATAATTTTATTTCCCTTTCATATAATATAAACCAAATTCACTCATTTTGTATACGTAGTAAATTGAGAAACGCATTCTCATATAAAATACTATTTTTGCCACTGAAAGGTTAGATAAATTTAAAGACGTTTTGCTGATAAATTAAACATTGTGACACATCTTAAAAGCAATTCATTTCAAAATTTTTTTTTTTTGTTCCTACATCAAACGTGTAAATAACAGTGGCATAAATTTAAATTACAAAATAAAATATTTCTATGGGATGGAACAAACAAATCGACGGTCGATTTCTAAACCAATAAGCTTTGTAGATCTTATAGAACATGTGTATAAACGGTTATAAAAGTCCAAAATCGGCGTGTATGAAAAATATTGCATTGAATGGTTTATCGATTTATCATTGCTGTAACTTCCAATTACTATTAGTGGAATTTATATCAATAATGCCTTCAAGAGGACCTGCATAACTCCGATATTTAAATTACCAGCAATAAATGTTTCTTATGGTAAGTTTCGAAGAAATCGTTGCTATGTTCGCATTGATTACATTAATGACTGTCAATTTTAGATTTGTTTCTATTAAAATTCCAGAATTTCCAATCGATATATTGGTGTGCATCAAATTTTCATATTTCGAAATCGTTCGTATAATATTTCTAATTTTTAATACATTCTATTCGTCTTTAAGATACACAACTTTTTCTCCGATTAACGGCTTCTGAATCTCTTATAGTTGCCAAGACAATGTTCCTTTTAAGAAGTAACCAAGTCTAATACGCAGCTTAAATTGAAATTTGAAGTTCATGATAAAATAATTAAAGAATGCTCATCAAACGTGCTCAATTTTTGAGAACTCACCCTCAATTTTGGCGCCCCGTACACAACACAGAAAAAGAAGAGTATTACATAAAATGATTGCATCTTTTTAAATAATGTAATGGCCACTGTTACGTGTATATAGACTAGAGTCGTCCAACACTAAAAACGCACTGTAATATGTGACTGAAGAACATCCTCTATTATATATAGCATACGTCTTCGCGCATACCAAAGAAAGACATGCGATTGTGGATGAAGAAGACAGGTATATAGGCTGTAGCGGAAGTGTGTACGGATGATTGACAATAGGCAATACTACAAATAGTCTAGCATATAACTGGTAGGTACAATCGACCAAAGAATTTCTTGCTTGAATATGAAAGCTTTTTCATAGAAGCTTTTGGATAGAAAAGGTATTTTTTTTTGAGTAGGTTTTCCGCGTATGAGAATTAAGCCAATGCGCAATGCAAGTCGGTAGGATCCGTTAGATGCAAGTCGTCGAAATTTTATCAGCATTCGCTTGGTACGCCACGAGGAGTTGTAAAAATTAAAATTCAGACCGTGCTTAAATGTGACCATTGACTCACACCTGTTGAAATAGGAAGGAAAACGATAAAGATATTTTAATATATGTATATACAAAGTGAAATCTCCCACAGAAATTAATAAGTAGTTGTCGAATTTGTGTCACAAACAGTAAATACGTATAAATATCAGTGTCAAGTTCACTTATATATAGTATCAATTAGAAAAATAACTCGAATAAGTAATGATAGGTAATCTTTAAAGAGTTTACAGTTATTTATTTATACTAATAGTTTAGTATCTCTTCCTAAAAAAATACACATCGAAAATTTTAAACTCAGCAATCTTCACCCACATTATTGCAAAACCACAATGTATAGCTCTAAGCACAGATGTTACTTGTTACTGTCTATTTGGGTTCACTCAACTTAAGGATCAAATGCACTGAGAAACAGGATTGTTTCAACCAAAAAAAAATATTTGTGTCATACAACTCTTCTATTTGTATATTCTCAACAGTCTATTTTTCATTCAAATACTCGGAAATGTTTAAACTTGTTGTTTGGCACAAAAATACGTGTTTCTTCTTTCAAATATTTGTTATGGTTTCGAGTTTTTGCAGTACACGCGCTGAATGAAATTAGTTTTTTAATACTATAACATATTCTTTCAATGCAATAGTATATTTCAAACCAAGGGAGGAAAGTGCTCTATTGCTGGGCGCGGGCAAATATTACAAACCGAGCCGAAGGCAATTAGAATATTTATTTATTATATTATTAGTAATATTTGCCCGCGGCCTGCAATAGCATTTTCCTCATGTAGTTTGAATACTATTTTTTTTTCCCAGCCTGTCCAATTTTAACTAAATGTCTAAAAATAATAAAGACATACCTGTGAGTGACATGATAGATAGTAGGCTTATATATTTTTTGAGTACTGTCAAGTTAGCGTTATTTTAAAAGTGTTTAATAATAGTTTTATTGAAATTTAATACCTAGTAATTTAGCAAGTATCTCATACATGGGCTCAGACGGCGTCGGAATCCGTACTAATGCGCCTATCTATAATTAATGTCACATATTACTTATGTGATGAATGTACCAGTTTGCATCATGCCAATGTCGCTTACTTTAATAACTTCCTAATATGAGGGAGGAATCCAATAAATAATATCCAAAATCTCGATGTTTTCTGATATAAAAAAATCGTTTTTCTCAAGTGTGCATAGAATGTACCTTACAGGTGATGTCCTTGAATTACAAGCCGTACCTAACAAAGAATATATTGTATCCAGAAAGGGATTTCACAATAGTAATCCATCGCCATATAAATCTATACAGAAAAAAAATGTTGTAAGTTTTCCAACAATTATAAAGTTTTGCACAACAAATTGTTGACCATATAGAGACGAGCACAACTTGTATTAAAATTTCCCACAAAATTGTTGACGAAAGTTATCGTATCTTTTGCAACAAAATGCACACTTTTGTTACACAATTTATGTTGACACAGCCGATATATTAGAGTAGCATTAAAGACAGTTCACTTCTTGCAAATAGTACGTTTAGGCCAGTGGTAATAGTTGCAACTAATCGTCAACAAAATATTTATAGTATTTTTGCTATACTGTTACAAATCTGTGCAGTGAACTGACATTAAGATTTTGCGTACAGATTAACTACGCTGTTGCTATAATTAATATATCTAGTTGTAAATAAGTATTTACTGTATAATGTGTTATTTTAGACATAATGTGTAATTTTGTTCCATAATTTGTTGACATAGCCTACCTGTAAAAGGAGCTTAAACTGCATATTGCTTGTCGCAAGTGCAACAGTGAATTTTTAGTAGGATTTTGCGTACACCAGTAAAGCTGAACTGTTGGATCAAGGAATAAAGGGTCCTAATTTAAGAAGTTTTGATGTCATTAATTTATTTTATTCTGTACGTGACGTTTGCGAATTATCCTTCGCCGGTATACGATGTTTTTCTGATAAATGCACCAAATCAACATTTTATAACCGTGTTTAAGTGAAATAGGAGAAGCGCCATCTTTGCAACAATGGCTATAACACGTATACCTATTGAACGTAACTATAAATGTGGTTAGCGTCATTTTGTTAATTGAAGAATACTTATTGTTTAAGTGAAATTAATAGGTTTGTTAAATTAATAACCTAGAAGTCACAAAATAATATGATCGCTTTTTATACCAATTATTTTCTTAATTTTCGCAGTATCTCTAAAATAAAAGAAATTTTATTAGTTTGAGAGCTTGTTTGTTGATTTGTTGAAGATAATAGGTAAATTGGGGGTAGTTGGCGGACATAATTATTGCTGCCATGTTAACAGGCCGATGCACATCATAACATAAGCTTTTTTGCTTCAGAAACAGCAATTCGTAAATTTTAAGGCATGTCCAAGATCTTGACCGACGTCCTTTTTTAGGATTTCGAACATAAAATTTAAAGCTAAATTAAGAAAATTCGCAAGCATGCACTTTGTATAAAATCGAATATTCGAGTTACAAAAGATATGTTTTTTCAATTATTTATTATGTAATACGAATTAGGAAGTGACCTTCAAGTACCTGCATTTTATATTATATTTAGTTACGAAATAGCTCTTTCAAACATTCGAAACAATTTTGATATAACGAAAGACAAATTTGAGTCGTCAATCTCCTTAGCGAACAATGTTGATTTAAAAAAAAATGTAGCCATTTCAAAAATTCAACTTCTAACAATGCTTGTAGAGTAAAAGCATTAGCATATTGCATTCATTCCAGAAATAATTCAAAAGCGGATGTGTTATAATAGGTAAAAATGTTTTTTGATAGAAAATTTTATAAGAACATTCAATACAGTAATAATCATTAAACTGTTTGGTTTGATAACAACACAATCGCTTTTATGTCGCAATTGTAAACTCTATAAATCAAGTTTGGTGTTAATTATACTTGTTTAAGCGACAGCAATTAATATGTTCACTGCCTGACCAAATTAATGTCGTGGCCCGCAGCGAATTTTCCTATTTTGCCATCTAATTCTTTTAATTGCCAAGTGTTTTACTCACAGGTACCCTAATAAACCTACTACCTGCATAAGCCAATAGCTACCTAACGCGCACTTGTTCAAATTATGAGCAGTTTTGATAGTCATATAGATGACGACATTAATTTTGTCGGGCAATGTACCTTAAAAATTATGTCAAGTTAAGCGCTGTTTCTAATTAATAAACCTTATTTAACACTTTAATAGTATAATTTTGTGGAGAAGGATAATATTCTTCAACTACGATGCCACTTGGAATAATCTAAATATTTCAAAATAAAGTCTCCCATTTATTTACAGTAGTTGTACCGAAAACGTTTAACAAAAAATTATTACTATCACTACATACTAATATTGTTAATAACATGTAATAAAATGACCTGTGTGACTATACAGGAAAGCACATAACGGCTTAATTACTTGCAAGTATAAATATGATCATAATTTAGGCCGACGAAACTTTGGCTAACTGTTTACACTCCTACTGCCAGCCAATACCGAGCGAACTTGGGAAAATCGTTCCCATGAGGCGTGTTCCTTTGTCACTAAATTATAAAAGCACGCGCCACGAATTTTAATGCTTTAACAGTATCATGTAAGTTTTAATCGTGGTTCAGATACGACATCGACAGTGTAACTATAAAAACAACAAGTATTCAAAAGCATTATTTTTCTATATCTTATATTTGTTAGTCAATCCTATAAGAGGTTGATACTTTACTACATACATTAGCAAAGAAAAAATAAATAGAAAAAAATCTTAACACAATAATATAGTTCAACTTTGTAAAAATGTTGGGCTGGTTCAATTACTTTCATATTGTTGAGACAATATCGGTACTTTATTAACTCAAACATATTTGGAAAGATTGCAAGCTTTTTACAGTAAAAAATTAACAAGTTAATGTATTTCTGCTAATAACTGTAATAATTAAGAGCAATTTTTCCCAGGAAAAGTTTTCTCCTCACGCAGGATTCGAACCTACATACTCTGGTTTCCCAGGCGAACACTCTACTAATTGAGTTACAGAGGTGCATATAAATTCGAGCGATAAATTGTCGATATTTAAGAAGGAAGTCGGTCTGCCAAGATCTTGGACATACATCAAAATTTGCTGTTTGTGAAGCAAAAAAGCTAATGTAAAGACTCTTCAATTAACAAAGTGAATGTTATTAAGAAATAAGGATCACGCTAACCACAATTGTAGTTAATTTAATGTAATTATTTTGTTTAAATTACTTTTTTTTTCAAACCTAACCAATATTTTTGTAAACAGGTTCTCTGATCTAAATATTGTTATTATGGCGAAGTTTTCTACCCATATAGCTACTGCTGTGTACTGATTGACTTGAAAATGCAAAATAAAATTAACAAGGAAAAAGAAAATTAAATTAGCTAGCTCAACGGATAAAATCTTAATTCTCCTCCTCGCGAATTAAAACGTGAATCTAACCACGAAAAGTAAATTGTGAGTGAAAGAAATCTGACCTTCTTTGAAAACCCGAAAAATTGAAAAGGTTTCATGAAAAATAAAAGAACATAATTGTTAACCCAACGAAGATAATTAACAATCAAAATTTATTCAAAAAGGGTTAATTATAAAATGGCAGAAAAAAAAACCGTAAACTGAAGGTTCTGACCAAAAATAAAAAAACTGTACTTGATTCTAAATTACAATAGGACAATGCTATTTCCTATACAAAGCAAAAGATTTGGTTGTTCAGGAAGATAATACAATATCTTACAATTTCAAACCACGTGGTTTCAAATTAACACAAACTAAATTAAGCGTGGACAAACTCTAGTAAAAAACAAAAGAAAAAATTAACTAATTAACTAATTAATTACTCACCCAAACCGAGGTGATAGATAAAATAAAAGTGAATCAGCAAAATAGAAAACCAAAATCTATAATGAGAGAATTACAACTAAAACATATCTTCCCGAACAAAAATAATAAATGATCTTATATTTATAATGTGCACATATCAATATAATAACAATTATTATAAAGCGAATTCCTTGATGGACGAAATATTCACAGAGAACAAATCTCTATATCAAATGAATTAACAAAATGGCAGCAAATTTTAAAAATACATGTACTCACAGTAACAGTCGACCAAGGAACTGCCTGACAAAATTCTACAGTTGTTTTTCTTACAAAAACAACGCAGACGTACAGCCAATACGCCAACATTCAAAAGACAAATAATTGAATGGAATTAATTTAAAAACACTGAACACTTAATTAAATAAATCAAACAATAAACTCATTAACTTAATTATTTAATAAAATAAAACTAAATTTGCGAAAACCCTCTCGGAACATTGATAAATGGCTGACGGGAGTAAACAAGACAAAATCTATGCAACTTAAAATACACTCGCGAAGAACGGGGTGTCTACCACAGTACTACGTTCAATAGATAGTTACGTTCTATAGGTATATGTGATACAGCCATTGTTATAAAGATGGCGCCTCTCCTATATCATCCAAACACGCTTATAAAAAGTTGATTTGGTGCATTTACCGGAAAAAAAAAAAACATTGCATACCGGCAAAGGAGAATTTGGAAACGTATGCAAAATTCTACTGAAAATTCACTATTGCATTTGCGGCAAGCAATATGCAATTTATGCTCCGCATATAGGCAGGTTAGCATTGTAGTAACACTTTATTGACTTGTGTAATTTTGTGGTAAGATTTGATGAAGGAATAAAAGAGCTGCCGTAACAGATAAGGTAAGTAATTCTGACAAAATTATTGTTTGAAAGTAAAAAGAGACGCAGTAATCTCATTAAATATTTAGTAAAGTAAAGCACTTATAACAAAAATATTGTTACTATAAAAAATATATATTTCAAATAAGCAAATAAATCTAATTGTTTCAACAAAATGTTTTGTTCTTCTGTGTGTTATTTCTATTTGAGTCAATAAAATTTATGGTTTGGAGTAAATATTCCATTTGATCAATTTTACAATATTTTATTTGAACTAAACATATATATCTCATTATTTCAATGAAGTAATTAGTTATTTTACATACATTTGACCCAATAGCACTTTTTATTTGAGCAAAATATTTTATTTGTTTGATTCTATTAAAGATATTGCTGAAACAAACAAATTTTATTAACAAAATTATTTGCATCGCCCAACAATATATTTGTTTGCCCATATTTAAACAAAGATTTTGGTCAATACAACTAAAATTTGGTTGAGTGGGTTTTTCAGTGCGGTGTCTTGAAATTTATGAACTAAATCTAATACATATGGAGGCCAACATTTTTGTCTGGATGTCTATGATTAAACACACATGCTGTTTTACGTCCACAACTGTGTTCTTCTCCACACAGAAAAATGATTTCAATTATTTCTTGTAATGAATAAACAATATTCCAAATTTGGTGGCCGCTATGCAACGAAGGCAAGTTGAACTAAATCTTTTTAAAAAGTAATGTAGAAGGCAAACGCAATATTTTCAAATAAATATCTTTAACGTTTCTTGTTAAGTTCTTTTACGTCAATGCTTACATTTGTACCTTTTGTCAATTACAGATGTAATGTTAGTAATTTGCTTCTACTTTTAACAAGTACACTCAAAAAAATACTTGCATTAATTCATCAGATATGAATTGTTTGAAAAAATATGATTGGATTAACTATAGTCTTGTTTAATTATTCAAAAAAAAATATATTCAAATCAAACAAAATTTTATTTTTGGAAATTGTGGTTGAATTAACAATAAAATTTTGTAAAACATTAACATAATGTTGTTCCATTTATATTAATAGCTTAAATTGAACAAAATGTACGATTGAAAATAAACAATTGTTGAGTTAAATAAAAAAATGCAACAAAAATTTTTTGTGGATTCAACAAAAGAGCATGTTTGACTATATACAACAAAAAATTATAGTAGATCCAAACAAGTTTTGGTTAAATTAACACAAGTATTTTTCTGAGAGTGTACCTATCATTTTATCTAATAATCTGAGATTCAAATTTCGATATTTTTAAACTTTGAAGGGCATAACTTGGAAAAAATTATCCGATTTTAAAAAATAAAGCGCTAAAACATTGCTAATAACAACACCTTTTCAAAGACGTATCATTCAACGGCCCTTCCTATTTGAGTTTTTTGATATGATTTTCACCCCCGATTAGGGGTTGAAGTTCATTTTAAATTCAATTCTATTTCCTACTACATACATATTCCTTCATATCATATCAAAATATAGACATGCATAAGCGTGTAGATTTTCATCTATACCAATTGTCACTTGCAAAAGTCACCATAACCAATAACGACCGATTCATATTTCATTTCAATCATTTCTGATTCTGTCATTTTGATAAGTCAACAAAATTCTAGTATTATAAATACTTCTCAAACCAAATTGATTTCGGAGAAAATGGTATGTACTCGTTTATTTATTATATTGTAAAATAGATATTGTAGGATTATAGGGCACGCGAATTTGTGTGTTTCCCCAAATGAACGTCCCATATGCTTATATTTAGACTGACAAGTACAGTTACAGATATCTCAGTTTAAATGGAGAATAATTGGACCAAATATTCTTGATACGTAGCTTATGGATTGTTTAGTGTAATATCTGATGTAATTCCTTAAGGAAATACTGGCTAACATGTAAATATTACTATGCACATACATGTGTGGATACGTGCAGAGATGCATTCACTGTAGACATTTTGGTCAGTTAATCACCAGACATCCATTCATAAAAATATATTACATATGCCTATGCAGCAGAGTGTGCATTACCTATTAACAGTTACACACAATTTCCAAGAAATTAACAGTATTTCATTCTGAGTAGTAAATACAAATAATTATTCTTCGTTTGGAAATTGAATTGTCACTAAATTGGTAATATAAGATTAAGCCGATTAACTAAGTAACTGTGCAAGTCTAAAATAAAAAATATAGAACAAACTATAAATAAATAATACCGTCATTCTATAGATTTATGCGTTTCGATAGCTAATATTGTATATTGTATATAGGAAAATCTTAATATTCCCATTGCATCAGGGTTGTTTATTTTTCATTTACCTGTTCGATTAATTTGTATTTTCCATAAGAATACCTCGAATTAGTTTAAGAAATAAATAAATTTCAATGTTACACGAATGTATAGAATGAAAACAAAAAAAAGCATGTTTAAAATTACCATTATTTAAAGGTTATTATACCCGTCAAAAAATATTGAGATAAGGGTATTTGTATGTAAAGAACCACAGGCAACGACTTCTGAATTAAAAATTGTCGTAATGATGCTTTGCATGTACCGTGGAGCAAGGTATTGATGTTGATAGCGTAATGATATCTAATTTAAAATTGAAAATCAAGTGTTGCGTATTATCTTCATGAATATCACACAAAGCGGTGCTGAGCATATTGAACAATGCTATAGTATAAACTGCGATACAGTTTATCGATTTATACAAAATAAAATCCAACATGGTTTACCAAACTATGGAGCTAATGATGAACACTTCGTTAAATGTTGCAAAACATCTTGCAGGTAATTAATTTAAAATAACCTAAATGGTTTAAATACGTTGTCTTAGTTGAAGAAGAAGAAAATATGTTATTGCTTCCATTACTTGTTTTATTTATACCTTTTACTTTTATTTCAGTAACTTACGAAAATACAGCTAGTCAAGGTTATTCAACTCGTTCCTGAGCCCCTTACAAAGTAAACATATGGTACCCCAGGTATATTTTTTTTCTTCCCGCCTAATAAACATTTCATTGCAACTATTTAAAAGATTATTATTATTATTTTACAATGCGTAGTTATTAACGACAAAAAAATCTTTATTTAGGTATGTTATCCCTAATCCCAAACACATGAACCATTAAAAGTACGTGTTGTGTGACCATATATTGTTCAAATCCATCTATAATAAAACTATAATAATCAATTCTACATTAGGAATTGATAAATGATTAGATAATTCAAAAAATATTATTATTATACAAAATCCATGAAACATCCTTTCCAATCTTAAAGCCTGTTAAAAGCTGACTAAAGAGTACCAATGAACAACGTGAGATTTCCATTCATAGACAGGAATTTTTTGATAAAGTGGGTATCATAATAAAATAATTTCTGTAGAAGTATTAAATTGCTGTTAAATTTTTAAATAGGGTCCTGATTTTTTATGTAAAGCCCCTAACATCATAAACTTTTAATGAACCACTTGGTTCATTAAAAGTTTATGATCTATTATTTACTTATATTTGAGATGTTGACACCATTATCTGTTCGATTAGAACTAGAAATGTGAACTACTTTAATCGAAATATCACTTCCGGTTGACCGGAAATGGAAGTCAACTTGGTTATTCTAAATAGAGTGAACTAATTTTTTTTTTCATTTTTGGATTCTACGATCATACATGTCACGTCAGTCTTCATTGGTATTCTATAGCCACATGTTGCCGTTTTTGAGTTATTTAAGTTTTTCTTTATTTTTTAGTCATAATCATTGCATCATTGAAAAATTAATATCTCGGTTAATACTGCAAATAGAGACTCCAAATTAGCTATGTTATAAATGTAGATATAACTCAGAAGAAACGATGTGCATACTTTACATTCTAACATACAGGGTGTTCAAAACTGAGAAACAAAGTGACATAATTTTTTTTAAATAGAACAGCCTGTATTTTAATTCGAAATTAAAAAGTAAATATCATACCCTATCATTTTATATCAGCATTTCCTATACCTATCGTTAATAGATTTTAAGATATGACGACTTTTTGTTAAACAAACTAATTAGCCTACTAACTAGCTAACTAGAAGCAATAATATAAAGTACTTATACTCGCAAAACTGTAGTTTCTGGCCTAGTGATAGATATAAATAACTACCTCATACAAAGTGGGACTGACAAACAAGTTGCACAAAGCCCTCATTGTATAATGTGGTTATAGTAGAAAAAAAAATTAATTATATTTCAGTCAAGTTATTTATAAAGCAACTAGTGTTGACGTTTGTTGTAATACGAGTACAGAGTGAGCAATCGGATGTGACCACCACGTGACCTCGAATTTTATGGTGGCAACATTGTTAAGTTGGTACCACAAGATATGTCACGTTATTGACTTGTTAGATGATATTTTTATAACCTAACCTTAAAAAAAGAGACGTGTCTTATGTATTTTTTTTTTACTTTCAAGAATAAATTGCTTTTTAGATGATATTTAAAAATAATAAATATATGCGTCAGATGACAGGACGTAAACACTAAGCAGGACAATAATATTTTTTTATTTTACTAAAGACAAAACACTTTTTCTGTGACGTTCATGGTCACGTGGCGTTCACATCCGGTTGCTCACTCTGTACAAGTTTCATTCGATGTAGGAGTTCATAATAGGCATTATAATATGTGTTTTTATACCCTGTTTTGTTACTTGAAATATGTACTTATTCACTACCTATTTTATTGACACGATTCCATTTTTTTTTCAATTTTCTCTGCTTTCATTGCAAGTCAATTTACTATCGAAAACTAACTGAAATTTCAAACTTAAATTGTAGGTTTCAGTCGTGTGCTATGCGTTGGTATATACTTGCGTACACACCGATAACCAGAAATACCCATCTACTTTACTGGGAGGCAAACCAAAGACTTACCGTTACGAAACTTATGACGGACTCAGAAATCAAAATAAACACGAACAGTGTAGTACAGGAAATGTCCGCAAACATACTAGAATAGGAGATGGATGTGAAGATCAGTTTGATAGAAGGCAATAAGAACGAAGAGAGTTATAGCTGGAATGGAGAAGGTGACTGGGGCAAACGAAATACGAATGAAGATGAAGATGAAGGAAATAGTTGGAACAAAATGGGCGGAGTACACGGTGGCGGTGATGAAAAGGAAGTGGGCGAAGAACGAAAGTAAAATTTCTGCTCCTAGTAATGAGAAAGATGCAAATCGCCTCGATATGAAACATGCAGGACAAAGGTCGTGCTAGAGCTCTGGGAGGCGGTGGAGGTGGTAGAAATGGTGGCGGCGGAGGGGGTGGTAGAGGCGGAGGAGGTGGTAGAGGCGGAGGAGGTGGTAGAGGTGGAGGAGGTGGGGGAGGTGTTAGAGGCGGTGGAGGTGGTAGAGGTGAGACAGGTGGTGGTGGTGGTGGAGGCGGTTATACCGGACAGGATGGGGCAGATGGTGGTGCAGGTGGAGGAGGGAAAGGTGGTGATTGGTGGCCGTGGTGTGGTGGTAAAGGTGGCAATGGTGGCGGTGGTAGTGGTGGTAAAGGCGGTGTAGGTGGACAAGGTGGTAAGAATGGCGGTACAGGTGGACAAGATGGTGAAAATGGTGGTGCAGGTGGACAAGGTGGTGGTGGTAAAGGTGGTGCGGGTGGTCAGGGTGGCGGAGGAAAGGGTGGTGCAGGTGGGCCGGGTGGAGGGTGGAGATGCGTCGCGTGCAGCGTGGTCAAGGTGGAGGGGTAAAGGCGGTGCAGTGGCGGGTGGAGGCTGGTAAAGGCGTTGCAGGTGGGCCGGGTGGAGGGTGGAATGGTGGTGGCAGGTGGTCAAGGTGGAGGGGGTTAAGGCGGTGCAGGTGGGCCGGGTGGAGGGTGGAATGGTGGTGCAGGTGGTCAAGGTGGAGGGGGTAAAGGCGGTGCAGGTGGGCCGGGTGGAGGGTGGAATGGTGGTGCAGGTGGTCAAGGTGGAGGGGGTAAAGGCGGTGCAGTGGGCGGGTGGAGGTGGAATGGTGGTGCAGGTGGTCAAGGGATGGAGGGTACAAGGCGGTGCAGGTGGGCCGGGTGGAGGGTGGAATGGTGGTGCAGGTGGTCAAGGTGGAGGGGGTAAAGGCGGTGCAGGTGGGCCGGTGTGGAGGGTGGATGGTGGTTGCAGGTGGTCAAGATGGAGGGGGAAAGGCGGTGCAGGTGGCCGGGTGGAGGTGGAATGGTGGTGCAGAGTGGTCAAGTGGGAGGGGGTAAAGGCGGTGCAGGTGGGCCGGGTGGAGGAGGTAAAGGTGGTCAGTGTGGTCAGGGTGGAGGGGGTAAAGGCGGTGCAGGTGGGCCGGGTGGAGGAGGTAAAGGTGGTGCAGGTGGTCAGGGTGGAGGGGGTAAAGGTGGTGCGGGTGGACCGGGTGGAGGTTGGAATGGTGGTGCAGGTGGTCAAGGGGGAGGAAGTAAAGGTGGTGCAGGTGGGCAGGGCGGTGGAGGTAAAGGTGGTGCAGGCGGGTCGGGCGGTTATGGTGGGGCAGGTGGTCAAGGTGGAGGAGGGAAGGGCGGTGCAGGTGGACGACCAGGCAAGGGTGGTAGACCAGGCAAAGGCGGTAGACCAGGCAAAGGCAGTAGGCCAGGCAAAGGCGGCAGACCAGGCAAAGGCGGTAGACCAGGCAAAGGCGGCAGACCAGGCAAAGGCGGTAGACCAGGTAAAGGCGGTAGACCAGGAAAAGGCGGTAGACCAGGCAAAGGCGGCAGACCAGGAAAGGGTGGCAGACCAGGAAAAAGCGGCAGACCAGGAAAATCCCACAGAACTCGCACAGAAGACGTTGACGGACCAAGCAGAGACAGTGCATCCCTGACGTACTGTCCATGCGCATGTCATAGTTCACGTGAGACATGAAACGAGCGCAGATTTTGTCAAATGGGACATATAATTGCGAAATTAAGTAATTAAACGTATAAAACCTAAATGCGGAGAAGAAAGAGAATCTTAGTCAAAGCTGCGATTACCGCACCCTTGTGTCTTAAACATGCCACAATATCTGCATCATGCCTTAATAAAATTTATCGATTTCTTGGTCATTTTATTCGAACCACAGAGAATACACAAATTACTAATGTTGTTTAAACAAAATAAAAGAAAGATAAAAAATAAGGTTAACATCTACGAATTTGCGTGTACATATTTAACGTGCCTCAGTTAATCCTTGCCTTAGTGCAAGCACCAAGGAGTCCATAGAAAAATTTATGGAAGAGTTAATTAAATTGTCAATTCCGTTTCCAAATGTAGTGACCTTACTGAGCTTCAACAATTTTAAAGTGTACGAAGGTATCATTAGATTTATGGAGTACCCCCGGTATTACTATTTAACTGCTCCTCGTCGTTTCCTTTGGTTCTTTTACCTGTGTTATCTGTACTTATCCGTTGACCGATTCTTGTTTGTGTTTGAAGTGTGTGGAAACTGTGGAAAGTGTGTCCCTTCCCTATCATCTTTTTTTTTCATTAGTTGTTAGGTTATATTGACCAATAAGCTCAGATCCCAAACGGCTCAAATAAATAAATAAAAAAAAACCTAACGACCGAATCGATTTTTGCCTGACCAAAGTACAATTAAGATATGTGGCGCAATTTTTGCTCCGCAATGACGTACTTCCATATGCGCGAAAGCATACCGTTTCATTTACACCGTGATTAGAATCATCGCTAACTACCACGTGATTCGATGAACTAATCAATGGGCAGTGGGCGAAGATACGGCTGGCTCCACTTCAATGTATAGTCCGACCACCCCGTCTGAAATCGTAGCCGATTTGGAAACGGCTCACTGCTCACTCCTCGCCTGCATAAGCACGTCAAATCATGGGAATAGTAACGTTCGTTTTCTACTTTTATCAGTATTTTTACAGAAAATAAAAGCTTTTTAATGATTAATTAGTGATTGGGCCATGTTAGTGAAGCACGAGGTTAGAATGATTTGTAATTATTTAGCTTTTCATAAAGAAAGGTGTAGAGCAATAAGCACCACCTAGTCACAGTCTATTCTACTGTGTTTCAACCACATACGTACAAAAGCTTTCTATTCTTTCCCGAATACATTAAATCGTTAATTACTTTACACTGTAAAAAGCTTGGCAATCTTTTCATTCGTTCGCATCCAACACATCTGCCAACATTTGGCGACATAGAATAGGCTGTGACTAGCGCAGCGTATCGCTGTTCCCTAAGCCGGTCATTCCGAAAGCCCGCGATTGTATGTGTAATTAAAAAAAAACAGAACTCTGCAGGGGCAGGTGGGGCAAGATGGGAACATAAAGCTTTAGAACACTGCATCAGGATTGCAAATTGATGTACAAGGTTCTAAGTACGCTTGTTGTAATCTTTAAACTTTTATCTGCTGATGGATAAATTTACAATTTTTCGATGGGTACTCTTGATGTTGTGAGAAAATTTTGAAAAGAAATGTGTAAATACACCATCTTGCCCTACCATGGGGGCAAGCTGGGGTTTCAGATGAGTTAAGAATGGGTCGTACCATAAATCTAGGTAATAGGTAAAAAAAAATAGATTCTTAAAATATTCTTAAAAACATACAGGAACAAAGCTTAAACTCTTTAGAGCGGAACTACTTAAAATTAAAAAAAAAATACAATAACGATAAGGATATTAAACTTAATCTTCACACCTGAGACAATAGAAGACGAACTCATCCACTTTATTCGCACAGCCACCATGTACCCAACCTCGCCATCCATGGCATTGTATCAATACTTCCCCTTGCAATACTAACATTCAGCGTCATCTTCCTCAACAGAAGAACTTGATTATTGCCTTGACGTTTTCTAAAAAACTATCTCTTTGCTTTCCTTACAAAATTCGGCTTCATGATCTCTTCTGTTTTCTTCTTTGTCATTTTTTGTTCCTTTAACTCTCCCTCAGCACTTCTAGTTGCCTTAGGGATTCTCCAGACTTCTCTGTTCTTGTAGCATATGTTTATACGTAGTGCTTGTAAGGATTGTTGTTTATCCCTTGTTACGCTTTGATTGAACCTGTACTTTATTCCTAACATGAGAAATAGGCATTATGTCTTCGAGAAAGCATAATGGCATATCCAGTATAACGGACCAGACTGAAGAGTTAGATAGTGATGTCCCCATGTTGCCCCATACCAATAGCCCCATCTTGCCTCTTTGGGACATTCTCTGGTTATGTTATAATAGCATATTAAATATTTGAAATAAACAAATAACGCACTATAGAAAATACATGCAATACATGTCAATTAATAAGCACAAAAAAGTGTAGTTGTAAATAATTTACTTATGCTTCCGATACTGGCCGTAGAACTCACCATCAAAATAATAACGAAATTCTGGAAATTGCAAAGTTCATGCACAAACAGCAATAACTTTGTTATAAGGACTAGTAAAGTTTCCTACATTACAACAAACATAAAACAGCGCTTGTCAATATTAGGACTGCTATTATTTGACAGATGCTTACTGCCGTTTTGTAGATAAGACGATGTCCCCATCATGCCTCGTGGCCCCATCTTACCCCACCCTTCCCTATATTCTATGAGAGACGATTTTGCGGTTCCAGTGAATTCTTTTGAATTTTCTTTATTCGATCGTTAACGACGCCATTTATCTAGAGATGGTTAAAACTGGTCTTTTCTCGGAACTGGGGCCTGTTGCATAAAAGTATCAATTACATTTACAGTGTGATACTTTGTTACAATCTGTCAAAATTTGACAATATACATATATATATATTTTTGCAACGCCCGTAAGTCAAATTTTGACAGATTGTAACAAAAGTATCACCTGTAAATTGTAATTGTACTTTTATGCAACAGGCCCCTGATCTTTCTGCTCCTGCTCCGCTGACAAATCAGTTCTTTAAAATAGCTATATTACCACTTATAAGAGCAAGTGAGCAAGTTGTGTTGAAGTGGTCTATTCAATATTTGCGCTTTTATTTTTACTTTTACTATTTTTTTTTATTTTATAGGTATTTGGTTTTGTCAACAGTTAATTTTTTTTAAAAGTCACAGTTATTTTTACTCCCGCGGCTCCCAATGTTATTCCAAAATAGCGTATAAAAATTTCCGCTAATGCTAGGAAGTCAGCTCATGTCAGACGACATAAGAGTAATAATTATATCCACCGACTTCTTCGGTATCTCTCGAGATTTACGTATTGCTTTGATTGAAGCCAATAGACAAACTTTTAGACTTGCAAAAAACAATTTTTCCTCCTATAACTACCAACGTCCGTCAAGAGTGGCGGGTATGAGCGAGATATGTCTGATTGTTTATATACAGTGAGGTCGTAAAATGGTCCCCCCCCCTTCCCCTGATAACTTTTGAATGGTATGAGATAGAGCAATGAAACAAAAACCAAGTGAAATTAGAGATAATTTGTGATTTTTTGCCTATAGAGATACACACATGGCTTCTGATGTAAAATAGAGGGCGTAGCTATCTTTAAAATTTTAAATAGGAAGTAATTTCATTTAGAAGCTCATTTGGAAGATATTTCTATTACTTTTATGGCAATGCAAACAGTTTTACGATTTTCGAAATTTTTACCAACTTATCCAAGATTAATAATTGGAGTACTTACGTTACTTTTTCTATAGCCCTCGTATAAATATTGTGGTTTTATGTGACTTAGGAAGCGATTGCTGTAAAATATGACATATTTTACAATATAACGTTTTCGCAAAATTTAGCAAAAGTGTCTTATCTGTCAGTGTATGTGTCATGTGTGTGGGTGTCTATGTTACAGATTACTGTAATTACAGGTTTCTGTACACTATATCCAAAAAGCGAATACGAGGGCTATCGAAAAAGTAACGTAAGTACTCCAATTATTAATCTTGGATAAGTTGGTAAAAATTTCGAAAATCGTAAAACTGTTTGCATTGCTATAAAAGTAATAGAAATATCTTCCAAATGAGCTTCTAAATGAAATTACTTCCTATTTAAAATTTTAAAGATAGCTACGCCCTCTATTTTACATCAGAAGCCATGTGCGTATCTCTATAGGCAAAAATCACAAATTATCTCTAATTTCACTTGGTTTTTGTTTCATTGCTTTATCTCATACCATTCAAAAGTTATCAGGGGGGGGGGGGACCATTTACGACCTCACTGTATAAAAAGAATTATGTAATACAGTAAGAAATACTTTCTAATCTAAAAAAAAGATGGTTTCAATTTTAAGAAATATTGACAACATCTAAGTCGAGTTCTAGTAACCTTGTTACGGTATAGCGCTATATGAAGAAAGCAGTCTTCCCGTTCGTCAAAGTTCAAATTGCTCCGTGTATATTGCACTGTACCAGCTCGGATATGTCTATCAAAAGTTGTGTTTTATTTGCCTCGGGGATCACTTGCGATCAGATCAGTTCGAAAAAACGTCATCAGTGATCCGCAAGTGATCCGGAACTGATCAAATCCACTAAGAAGTGAACCAGCTATTTAAGAGATTCAGTTCGGCATCTAGAAGTGATCCACCAATAGGAACACAGGATTTTTGATTCATAAAAAGCGGGATGTTGATTCAAATTGGCGCTAAACAAGACACAACGTGTAGATAACCAGTCCACATAACCTGCCTTATTTGCTCTGTTGTATCGTTATATACCTATATTAATCTTTCTGTTGTTTGCAAGTTTTTATTTAGGTTAATCACAAAACCAACAGACCAATATAAATATTATTTTATTAAAAATGGCAAACTCTATGAAGCAAAAGGTGGTAAGTATTTGTTTTTTTTTTTACCATTCCACTTCATTTGATTGTTGTAGGTTGAATTATTAGCCGAAGTATCAACAAGTTTGAACGATGAGACTTCGTCCAGTAAATCATTGTACGAGGAACTCTATTTACCGCTAATGTGATTCCAGTATGCGAACCTGGACGATCAAATGTTACTGCTGAGAAAGCGTTGAGGCTCACCATGTGGTACTTGGCGAACAGTGAATCTTTTTGACAGGTGGGAGACCGTTTTCATGTTACTCGTAGCACTGCATGGAGTTGTGTTCGAAAGGTAATTGATTATCGGGAACAGCAAGCTGCAACATACATTGATTGGCCAAATAATGCAGAATCAGCTGACATAGCCAAGGGCTTTAGAAGAAAGCAGGGATTCTCCGGTATTATTGGTGATATTGATGGATGCCACATTGCTATTTATCTATTGCTGATTAATTCACTGCTAATATGTTCCCACATATACTTCCTCTTCTTCGGATGACTTATGTCTTCTTCGTAATTATGCACAATGTTAAATAAGGCTATTGTATTATCATAGCTCCTTTTTTTTATTGACTACTGTATTAGTATAATGAATTGCAATGGCTCAATAATTAAAAAATTGTTGATCTGTCATTGAATTTCTTTTTGATTTTTTTAATATACAAATATATTGCAATGTGCCTTTTACCTTGGTTTATTTTTATCCTATCATCAGGTTATAGATATAATTGATAGATATTTTTTAGAGTAATAACAATTAACGATGTCGTGGGAAAATCTGTGGCATTTTTTTAGGTCACGAACGCGAAAGGGTGTGTAATATCAATATCAAAATATTTGATATCAATATTTGAATGTACCTATTTTACAAAGGAATTTCAGGAAACACGTCCATTACTCTATCATGTGTATATCATCCCATTTTGTGTATTTTTTTTATAACTATTTTGCTTCTACACATGCGACATTGCAATTCCGTTTTGAAATTCATAACAAAACTTTTCATATAAGACGGACAATCGCGCTTGCGCACAGTGGACATTTTGAACTGAACCAAATTCGTCAAAGTACACGAAAGGAACCGTTTTATTTGGCGCAAAGGCGATCAGTTGGCAATGACGTAACTGATCTGATCACAAGTGATCCGTAAAGCAAATAAAACACAAGCAAAGTTGATTCTAGGCCGAGCAGATCAAACGGCTATCAGAAACCAGCTCCATCTGTTCCGAAACCGAACCAGGTTCGAAATATCAGGTCCATTCACGCATACGTATTAAACACAACGATCAATTTGTTTTTATTTCTTATTATTAAGACAATTTAAAGCTAAATTTTCAACAAATTATGTTTAACAAATCGGCAGGTAGCCGATAATTAGGTATTTGGTGTCGAGAATGGTGTGGCCGATGTTGGTTTTTAATTTTATTTGATTTAGACTTAATTATCTTAACGGCCCCATTTTCCGTGGCCGCCGCCATAACCGCCATGGCCACCGCCATGACCGCCACCGCCGCCTCCATGTCCGCCGCCACCGTATCCACCATGTCCGCCGCCACCGTATCCACCATGGCCGCCGCCACCATGTCCGCCGCCACCGTATCCACCATGTCCGCCGCCACCATGTCCGCCACCACCGTATCCACCATGACCGCCACCACCGCCCCCATGGCCGCCTCCGTGTCCACCACCACCACCTCCGTGACCACCTCCTCCTCCACCGTGTCCATGTCCACCACCTCCATGTCCACCACCTCCATGTCCGCCACCTCCATGACCGCCATATCCACCACCATGTCCGCCGTATCCGCCTCCGTGGCCACCACCGCCGCCATGACCACCGCCGCCGCCATGCACCGCCGCCGCCATGACCGCCGCCTCCATGACCACCGCCTCCATGACCACCGCCTCCATGGCCACCACCGCCCCCGTGGCCGCCACCGCCATATCCTCCACCTCCATGACCCCAGCCATTAGCTGTGTCTACACATAGGTAGACTACAGCCGCACAAACTATAAGAACCTGTAAACATACGCAGTTAAACGTAAAATGAATTTCTCAAAGCTCTTCCGATCCCTTACCTTAAGAGACATGCTTGCCAAGACAAACTGTCGCAGCGAACTGATTTATCACCACCGAATTTCTCATATTTATACCGGACAGGCGCTACCAAGCGTATCAATAATTACTGGATTATGAATGTGCCATTTCAAATTTCAAGAAAAGGACCATATTCTTGAATTAGAAACGGTCGTGTTACACCGAAATGGAAAAACCAGCGGCCAAATTAATCGTTATGAGTAGTAATGAGTCAGCGAATTCCGAAAAAAAATGAAAATACGCAAAAGACTATATATTTTCCAAATTAACAAAATTACAATACAAAATACAAAACAGCTGAGAAAGAAAGAAGTTTACAGCTGAGAAAGAAGCCAATCTTATATTTACCGCCAATAATTCGTTAGACAAATACAACAGAGTAGTTGACTAAAGAAACATCACTATACCAATTATGGGATTTAATCAAAAAGAACCGTTCTAGGAATATATCTTAACGAATATGTAAATAAACAGCAGCAAGTTGTTTTTGTATTAAATTTTATAGATTATAATTGACACAATCACGATCGATTTACCATCGAATTATCGAATGTGATTTCATAGTCTAAACTCGAAGATACTTAATATGTAAATTGAATCGGCACACTCATTAAAATTATTTTATTTTTGGCAGTCATGTAAAATTCACGAAATATACAATGCAAAACAGTGTTCATCATAATATTTTTTTAATATTATAAATAAATACGGATTAAGTATATGAGATGTCTCACATCTATTTTTGTGTTGAATGGGACGGACATTTTACGAGATTATTTTGCAAATGGTCCATGTTGTAAGGGTATATGGTAGGTATATAATATTAAAAGGTAAATTGATTTTTTTTATTCATTATGGAATAATTTTTAATTTACGCTGGCACTAGTTTCGGTGAAATGCCATTTTCAACTTACTGTATTGTATATTCATATAGATTCACCAATATACGAATGAGTAAAAAGTAATGGAAATAGTCCTCACAGTCAATATTAAACTTCTTTAAACATGTTAAGTGATATTGTATGAAATGAATTATTAGAAGTAAAGTGTTACTGCATTCTTTTTCCTCTATTAATTTCCGAGTAAATATGTAGAAAAATAGATGTGAGATACCTTGCACCATCTCTCTCAAATTAAATGCGAATCAGACTCCACAAATCTTCGATTGCTTATGCAACCGAAACTACAAGTACTCTATACCTAGCGATATGTAATTCAGAATTGTTCCTCAATTATTTTTAATTAACATGTAAGTGTACTCTATTTTCGGTTGCATAAGTAATCAAGAATTTATTGGGTTTAGATTTGCATTTAATTTGAGAAAGATAATACCTGGATGTATTTAATAATACCCACATAAAAATACTGGTTAAATATTCATGTTTTAAAGCAAATGTATTCAATATTTTTTTTTTAACTTTTAACAATTATTTACTCAATGCACATTAACGATATCCATAAGTGTTCTTGATATCGGAAACACAACTGCAAGGACGTATCAATCTTTAATGAATTAATGATATCCTAGGCACTTACCAAATATTTTTTTGGACACGCAAAATGAATGAGTTCCACTAATTAACAATTAAAGATATTTCATACCATCAAAGCAGGGTTATATAAAATTATCCGTGAATTCTAGTAATAACTAATATATTGAAAAGTATTTTCAGATGTAGGTATTATGTAATATGATAAGACCTCTCATATTTTCAGAAAATTTTGATTACATTACGAAAAACTTGACACTAGCTGGAAGATGGACTTTTGTCGAACAAGCATTCTGTAAAAGCGATTAGATGTTATCGCTATACCTACTTGTTACAAGATTGGGCAATGTCTGTTTTTATAGCATATGGGAATGCTAAAAGTTTTTTTTTTTGTATTTTATATGTTTATAAGTGTACGTGACGTGTACTTATAAACATATATAAAACAATCATTGTAATCATTCGGTATTACTTTACACATTTTTTTTATTTATTTTGTTTTATCTGTACGACGCTTATAGTATCTGAAGATGGCAGAAAGCCGAAACTAGTATTACTATATAATAATTACTATTCTTCATTTACCATAAATACCCCATTCTTTAGGATCACCATGAATACATCTTCGTATTCTACTTTATTTGAGTGCAATAAATGGCAAAGCAAGGTTTTTCAATTCAATACAGGAATTTATTAAAGAATTACATGTGCGAAAATTAGAGTATATTTTTATTGACTTAAATGTTGAAATCAAAGCTGTTGGTTTCAATACCTAGTTGCAGTATTCACGGTATAGTTTTAATCACTTCTCCAGTATTTCTGGCGTAATTTCCAACACTGATTCGCTTTCCTGACTTTGTCGACACTCTTTCCTTGATAAAACCCAAATAAGACAGTTTAATGGATTAAGATTGGGTGACCTAGTGGGCCATGATTTTGGAGCACTAGAATCACAAATCCATTTGCTTAAATTTTTTTGTCCAGCCACTCTCTAACATTAAAAGCATTGGCAGTGGGAGCTTCATAGAATCATAGAGCATGTATAACATCGGGGCTCACATTCAAGGCATCCTATCTATAACTTGGTGTCCCAGCGAACTGGGTCATTAACATTTTGAAATTTTTATTTTTATTTAAGGAAAATATTTTCAACCTTAGCAGTTTTGGTATACAGGGTGTCAATATCAATTTTCTTATTTTAAAATGGAATGGTGCAATTTTTATGGGTCCAGTGTATTATTCGCAACATTTTTGTTAAGCTTGTATTAATATTTCCTATTACTGAAGCTAATCGTATTTGCACTCTTTCCAATAAAATTAAATATCTCATAGACTATTGACATAGATATTGACTATGATAACAGTAACCGCAATATATTATACAGGGTGTTCAGAAACTCGTGTCCAATATGGATATCCTCAAAGTAAAAAACTTTTTTTTCAAATGTAACGTGGTATTTTTCAGTGCAGCATTGGATGCAACGCAAGATTCTACATTAATTAGCATTAAGGTTTAGTATACCTATCTCTGTTAATTTTTGAAACATTCACATTTATTTCATAAAGCCGGCAGAAATATGCCAAAGATACTACTGTAAAACAAGTCATTCGGAACACTATTTTTCAAAATGGTGCGTTATGAGTTTCTGAACACCTATATAGGATATTCCAGTTACCGCTATCGCAGTCAATACCTATGACTGTGTGCTTACATCCACATCAGTAGAATATCTTAATGTCTAATAACCTATAAGATATTTAATTTTATTGGAAAGAGTGCTAATGTCAAAATTTTGACAAAATTACAAATATCTCAAAAACGATTAGTTTTAGGAATGGGAAACATTAATACAAATTCATCACAAATGATGCGAGCAATACACTGGACCCATAAAAATTGCACCCTTCATTCAAAATAAGAAAGTTGATATGGACACCCTGTATACCAAAAATGCTATAAGGGAGAAAAATGAAAATCATAGTGGGCCATGACGACTCCGCAAATTTCAAAATCAAATTCCTATTAGAAGCTCGCAAAATACTAATGACCCAATTTGGTGGGACACCTGTATACAGTGCTGTCTTGTATACTTGACATTAACTGCTTTTGTTACCATATTATGTATTTTCAATGAAAATATGTTAACAAAGAAATGTTGAGAACGAGATTATTTTGCGAAAGGATATTTTATTATGGAAATTTAATCTTCAAAATGCCCACGCTAAAATTTTATACGGATAGATATAGCTACCAAGAGAAATAACTTAGCCGTGTATATTAACTGAAAAATCTTTTATCCTGAAGGGTGTACAAGAAGTCTTGAAAGCTTCAATATTTAATTAATTAACATGTATTTATATCCAAATTTTAAGGAAGCTGGGGATGAAGAGCTTCCTTTAGCAAGAACATTTGAATATAAATGCATTATTTCACTTGGTAACTATATCTATCTGTATAAAATTTTGCCGACTTCTAATGTTACCTATTTGGAAAGAAACACAATTGATTTAGTACCACATATTGACTTTTCTAAACTCTTTATTTGCGAACAAATATGACTAGCAATTAAACAATAAACGAAATTAAAAAAAAATTAACAAAATCAATAAATAATTAATAAATATGTGATAATACTAACAAATAACGTCTCTCAAATTGTTATTTCGTACATTCAACTCATTTCCCTATGCTATTAAAACGTCATGTTTTAGAAATTGAGAAACGCTGTTGTACCTACAATAAACAATAAATATATACGCAACGATAACCTGGCACTATTTGGACACTTATTGGGAAAACAATAATAAATAAAACGCAATCTATTCCTAATAAACAACTAAAAGAAAATATAACGTGAGTCAGCGCCGGTAAAAGTTCTATATTTTACAAGAGAACCTCCACCGTTTTATTTTAAAATTTTGAACGGTAGTTAATTTATATAACCGTAAAAAAAAACCGAATATTATACAATGGAGTTCGTTCATCTGAAAAATTGTAGTTCAAATCGGTGAGTCTAATTGTCCATACTGTAACTAATACTTGCATTTAATTGACAGTTACTATTGCACCATACCTAAACATTGTACCTCTATCTACTTTTATATTAAACCTAGGTGAATTATTACATATTGCACTTGTTAATACAGTAGTCGTGAAGTGAAGGTATTATGTAAATTATTTAAATTCTATATCGCCCCTTCTAAACTAATATGTTTTTTTTTTTCCTTAAAATTCATATAAAGTTCAGTTATCTGTGCTCATAAGCGTGTTAGAACTTTTCGAGCATAAAATTTGTTGATATTAAATAACTCAGGCGTATAATTGCTATTCGGTTGTTTTTGTTATCGTCTCGGTACTTCCCAAGAAAGTTAATACGAAAAGCAATCAATTTCGCTTTCAGGACAAAATTTCATTATTTGTGGTTATTAGTTTAATATGTTGTGTCAATTCCACCGAAAACTGTAGTGGACCCAATAACATTAAAATCATTTACTACAAAGGTTTGAGAAAATTAAAGTGAAGTGCTGACAGGTACAAAAGTATCTTTTCTTAGCTCATAACTTTTTGCTTTAGTTTCATAATTATACGAAAGCCTGACTTATAGGTACTTAACACAACCGCAACGTAACGCGTAAGACAATTTAAGAAAATATAGCATGGAGATACAAGGAATCCATTTATAGATTGGTATCCGATAATATAAACTCGTAATGTATTTCGTAAACGATTACCAATATGTATCTTTAACATTACTGACATTACCGGTTCACAATAAGGTATTGAGACACAGTCGGTAACGTAGATTTAATGTTAGGGATAGTATCTGACATTTCACTTCAAAATATGTAAACCGACAATATAAATCTTCCAGTAAATTATTAAATAAACACACCATTTTTATAATGACCATACGTTATGCGTTCATTAAGTTTAGGGTTACGTTATGTTACGGTTACTTTCGTATCAAGCATCGCTTTGTTCCTAGAAAGATATAGAAACTGCATGATAAGTGAACATCTCCCAATGAATGAACTCTGTATAGAGACATGCCCATATCTTAAAAAAAAATATGATCTCGGTTAAAATGTTCCTTCACCAGTTGTAAGGACTAGAAAAAGTTTATTTCTTAAGTCCAGCCTTTAATAATAATTTAATACCACAGAAACATGTCAAAGACGAAAAGAAACCTCCATTTCTGTTACAGTCAACCTGCTATGATAAAACAGCTGTTACTGGGGTATCACACTATTCCATAAAACCCTTGGGTTCCTAGCCACTCGTGGGTGAGAGGAAATGAGGCAGCGGACAAGCTGGTCTGCGAGGTTCGTCAAAGTCATTCGTTGGAGCTGGCCCTTCTTTCGGCACTACCAATGGTAAATTAAAAATCCATCAATGACTAATCAGTCCACAGAGTGGTGACAAAAATCATCTGGACAGAGACAGGCAAAACAGTTCCTAAAGGAACAGAGGCCTGAATTTACGAGGGATCTGCTGAATAAAGCTAGAAAGACTGTCAAAATGATAGTAGATCTGCTGACTGGTTACTGTAGACTAACATATGTACAATATAGACCTGGTAGATGACGCAACCTGCAAATTATGCCAAGAGGAGGAAGAAACACCGGTTCATGGCGAGGACAAGATCTCTAGTAATTGGCGTGAAGAACCCCATAATCAGTAGTTGTTGTACTAAATGTACTGATTTCTTTGAAAAAGATCAATTTCTTTAATGAAGTAAAAACGTGAATGATTGTGAGAGTGATAGAAATTCTTAGCGACAAGTGGAGAAGTTAAAACGGCAATATATCCATTGACATTAGAGTTTGACAAAGATAAAAAAAATTAACTCATTTCCCTGAAACTATGAGGAATACTATGGAAAGAGAAACTTCAGAAAAAAAAAAATCCCAAAGAAAATTCGATTGTGTAGAATTCTCAATCTGTGATGAGATGAAGATTACCCAAGATACTGCGAGAAATTTTTTTCTTTTAAATCAATGTCATCAGATTCCACATTTAAAAATGCAGTATCTATTGATTCACAGAATTTTGGTGTTCATTCATTGGGAGTTATCCTGTATTTTTCCAGGCAGTTAATAAATATTTAATCTTCCAAAATTCGTCAAAATCTTCCACTCCAGCACTCAATGATAACTACATTTTACGACACCTTGATAATAGAAACAGCGATTTTGAAATTATAGAATAACTCTCTAACGGCGAATCTTATTAATATCTGAATGCAAATTGTTCATTTGCTGGACAATTCACCTTAACATTAAATCCTCAATAAATTAACTAACGTACTTCTTCTAAAACTAGCCTTAACATAAATAAACTTCACGCAATCGATTTTGCTTTCAATTCCAAGAATAATTTGGCTTATCGTTAACCCTAGTATAGGTTATTCCATCTGGTTTCTGTTTGGCGTAAGCCAATTCCTGTGCTGATGCTTTTGATCCTTCCACTTCGTCGTAAGACCTCGACCATCCGCTATGCCAATCTTCATCCCCACCGTCGTAGTGATGTTGGTGCTGCGCGTGTTCGTAATATATTACTTTTTGCGGTTGGTGTCCCTTCTTCAGGTCAAAGTAAAATCTGAGAGCGTTTAATATTAAACTGGCCAACGCAATCAATAAGAATTTTACTTGGAGATGGGTTGCTAGCGCCTTGAGAAGAAGTTTGATTTTGGTAGCGATGACAGCGCCGACCAAGAGCAATTTGATGATAGCCTTTTTCTTTTTCTTCTTTTTACCTCTGGATTCTGCAACAGATACCCACCACATATATAATTGTTATGGTTACAAACAAAATTACTGTGTAATAAATTTAATAAATGTTCAAAAATATTATATTCCAAAACATATTCCAATCTTGTTGAATATATTTAAACTATCTTACACAACATGTTTCAACCTTCTTCAGGTTGGTCAAGTTCAGGTTGATGTTTACACCTGAAGGTGGCATGTAGGCCGAAACATGTTGTGTAAGAGAGTTTAAATATATTCTGATATTCATCAAAATTAGAACACAAACTTTAGTATTATTTAA
This sequence comes from Protaetia brevitarsis, assembly GCA_004143645.1. NCBI lineage: Eukaryota > Metazoa > Arthropoda > Insecta > Coleoptera > Scarabaeidae > Protaetia > Protaetia brevitarsis. The sequence continues at coordinate 102,384 of RXPK01001412.1, forward strand.
CATTACTATATAATACCTTCAATTCTCCTAGATTTGTCTTCCTTATTGCTGTCTTTTTCGTCATCCTTCTCTTCGTCATCCCCGAATAAATCGTCTTCTTCATCGTCTCCATCATCTTCTTTGCCATCTCTGAACAATCCCACGAATCCGTCTTTAAACATATCCGTAAGTTCAGTTATAAAACTATTAATTGATTTCATGAGTAGGGATGGCTTCGTAACTTCCTGATCTTGACGACTCGAAACAACTGATCTATCAGCTTCGTCTGAAATCGTAATAGCAGAATGTAATCCCATTTTCCAATTTGTGTTTCAATAATTACAACTACAATCACATAAATGAAATTATCACAATAAAGCCTTTCATAAAATGACAAAATTATAGTTCCACCGATTGAAATAAAAAAAAAACATATGCAGTTAAAACAAATAATTTCTCCAAGTGAGTGCGCTGTTTCGTGATGCATTCGTGCGGAACTGTTTTAATGTGGCGATTAAAATAGTTTTTGCACTAGAGTACGGTTGCATTTGCAAAAACTTAATGGTGTTGCAGACCGTAAGGTAATAGGCAAGCTGGAATACGGCTTAATATACATATATTTGAGTAAATCCACCGAATTTTAAGATATGCAGTCGATTTCCTTCTAAAACAAGCTGCAAATTATGCGTTGCTAACATGTTCCACGGTGTTAATTTATTTCTACTTCTCTGTTTATGCTTTAGTTTTTAGGTAACAACATATAATTATAAAATCTATACTTGGCTAAATACGTAATCCATAAAGAATTAGGATGTTGAAGTCTCGTCAGTAGGAAGTGCTTATTTTCTAGCGGACTTTGATTTGCAAATAGGAAAGTTGAATGAATGAAAAAGAATGAAATAATTTTTTTTTTCAATCTTTCAGATCTGAATCTTTAATATAATATTGCGAGGCAATTATCACCATAACTTTTTATTTTTTTCAAGCTATTTGGTTAGTTTTTCTATGGAAAAGAAAATGATTTTACTTGCTTAAAGATATGTTTCTTCATCTTGTCAACTTCTATTTGAAGTGCAACGTATTTTTAATGGCTATACAATTACATAACTGTGAATGCAAAATTGATGGTTGTGAACTCAATGGTTTCAACAATGATTTTTTTTAAAGTAACAATAATTTGCATTATATCACAAAACAAACTTTTATGCTTTATTTCTGTTGTAATGTGTATTTAAAGTACATTGTAAGAAGTTGTGGTAAATTTACACATCATCTTAGGTAAAAATACACAATCTGTTGCATAATTACATAACATTACGCGACAGGCGATATTTTTTTTACCTAAGTAGAAATCTAAATTAATCATGACTTATTTCTTACAATGCGATAGAAAGTTATCCGATTGCCCGTATAAATCCTCTAGTTGTTTTTACCGAGTAAGAAAAACACACCCATGTATGAAAACTACATGCGCCCGTAAATCATGTGGAATATTTCAATGCACGGCGATGACGCATATATACATAACTTGTTTGTTCAATACGAACCACAACGCAGCTGTGTTTTCGCAATATTTGGCGGCGTCTTAGATGTAGCTGTTTATTTATATTTGTACAGCACTCAAATATCTCCGTTCAGGCTTTCATTGAAAACTAAGAATTACTAAAATAATTTATATTTTGAATACGTTTTAAGCACTGTAACAAGATAAAATATATAATTGTAATACTTATTTAAATAGGTAATAGTGACATTTTCTTTATTTCTTGTATTTTATTAAAAAAAA